>JAJTUO010000176.1:0-47627 GCA_021399455.1 Flagelloscypha sp. PMI_526
TCTTTAGATATTGCGAAGGCGGCTGTGCTAACTCGAGCTAGTTTTAAGTCCCCATTGACAGGCCGCGAAGCTCTGCTGGCACTTCTGCGTATACGGGTTTCATAACAGTTGAACCTGGGGCATGAAGGATACTGCCCAGCTGAGATCCAGCGCCAGGGAAAAACAGTGTTCGTCCATAGTCAAAATAGGTCATCGAAGCAGGAACTTCCTTCACGTTTTCCTTGTCCCAAGGCCAGCCCACCGTGGGGTCGACTGTACGAGCCCATACAACGACGGCAACGTCAAACAGATCGTCTTCTTCGAGTAAGGGCTGCACAACTGCTTTCCTATTCTTGACTTGGGTAATAGTGGACTCGTTCCGGTATAGATGCATGCCAGTGTGAATAGAGTTGAAATCCAATACGTGTTGCACAGTGTCGATAGTCCATTTGCAGACAAATAGAAGGCATGCTGCTGCTGTTGCCCACGCAAAGAAGCGCCAGCCAGGGTTGGTTCGAGACGACCGGTGGTTATGACCGGGATTGAGCGGAGGAGGAGAGGAACGAGGGTTTAGTCGAGTCAGCTCGATGCCTTCTGAAGTAGTCGGACTTGGGCTGGGTGAGAGTTCCTCGAGGCGGCGAGCCTGCTTGTTGCTTGGGATGATCATCGCCGGAAAGTAGTTGTAAACGATCGTGGTGTCATGGGAGTTTGGTGAAACCACCAGTTAATGGCTTTCACAGGCGCTCAGACGTTCATCCGCAGTTACACTGACGTGGGGCTCGCTCAACATGTCTGGATTGAAGTGGGAAGGAAATTTGGCGTAAAGATCGGAAGCTGGTTCGGAAGATGAGAGCAGAAATCAAGGAACGAAAACAATCAGGCGCTGGGCGGGAAGGTAATCTCAACCAAAACCACCATGACTTCAGCGCTCGTCGTCCCGCTTCATGTCCAATATATCAAATCTCTCGGCCAGGTCGCTACATATGCTGCTCCTGTTTACTGTGACACGCTCTGATAGCGTCCCAGAACACAAATGACTTGATATATCATATGACCGCCCATTTGCGCTTGAACGCGATCTATTGGGGCTTCACAGCGCTTTCAATCATGGGCCAGCCTGAAGCTCTGGATAGAGATGAAATGATTGAATTCGTCATGAGTTGTTGGGACGAGGAACAAGGTTCGCGACCAGACAACGTACTCGATACTTGAGCTTGCCGTAACCTTTAACTAAGGCGCCTTTGGATCTCATCCTGATCATGACGCGCATATCCTCTCGACTCTGAGCGCAATTCAGATTATGGTTATGCAAGGCGCGGCAGACCGTCTGAACGTTGACAAGATCACGAAATGTCTGTTTCCACAACATCGGTCAATCGACGCACTCACCCTTGCATTTGTGATCTAGTCATCCTCTCATTACAACTTCCAAATGGAACTTTCAAGGGAGACCATTCAAGTGGAGAATTTGACACCCGTTTCCTCTACATTGCGGTGAATGCACTATCACTCCTAGGTCAATTAGACAAGCTCGACAAGGTCTGTATGGCCACTCATGTTGATTCTTCAGCGGTTCAAAATTTTATTTGGGCAGGAACTTACAGCATCGTATATTTCACAATGCAGAAATTTTGATGGTGGATTTGGAAGCCAGATTGGTGCTGAAAGCCACGCAGGTCAAAGTGGGTGCTGAGATCTCACTTTCTCATCTGCAGCCGGAAACCCCTCTGACTATGCCAAGTATTCGTTTGCGTGGCAGCGTTAACTATTTTGGATAGACTAGATATCATTGATAAGGATACCCTAGCCTGGTGGCTATCAGAACGGCAGCTTCCCAACGGTGGTCTGAACGGTCGACCAGAGAAACTTGAGGATGTGAGTCGTATCGTCGCAATTTTCTTTTAACAACGCCACTGATACTACCTTGAATAGGTTTGTTATTCGTTCTGGGTTCTCTCTTCCCTAGCAATGCTACAGCGAGTGCACTGGATCAATGATGAGAAACTAACTACTTTCATTCTTTCCGCACAGGTCCGTCCGTCCGTCCTAAGAACTCACCCTTCTATATCAACTATATTCCAGGATACAGAAAGTGGAGGTATTGCTGACCGACATGGCGACATGGTGGATGTTTTCCATACGCATTTCGGTGTCGCTGGGTTGTCCCTTCTTGGCTACCCAGGTCTTGTTGATTTGGACCCGGTTTATTGCATGCCAGCAAAGGTCATTGAAAATATGGGTTTAAGGAAAGGATGGAAAGGATTGGAAAGAAAGGCATCGTAACTGATCGCTCTAACCATGAAAGCTATCGTACACGCTTCAATTGCACTGCTGTGCATTGTATGGACGAACTATAATTTTCCCACCTGTGTTAAAACAAAACATAGTACCAGGGAGGGAAGTATACAAAAATGAGCGAATATATTGGTCTCCTTCATTACTCCTCCTCTGCCTCCAGCTCCTCTTGGGGCGGAACACGAACCCATGCGAGGAGGAAGAGACCAATGGAGGCAAGACCAGTTGTCACAGCGCCGAATACAATTGTCAAAACCCTATGGCCTTCAAAATCTCCTTCATGGCGCCCGACCCTCCAAGGGAACGCAGCCAATGCAGCCTTTTTTTTTATCTGGATGAGAACCGTCGATATATAACGAAATAAAATCACTCACACCAATAGTCGAAAAGACCACATGAATAAGAAGGATTGTAGTCACGAAACTTCCTCGATTCTTCTTCTCGCCATTCCAAACAAAGTACAGAAGCGCAAGGAGAGATGGCGTGAGAGGAGCCGCAAAAACACGGACGGCATCGAATGCAATGGTCAAAGGTGTAAGGAAGATGATAAAGCCAATTAGGCATCCAATTTGTGCAGTTGTGAGACTAGCAGCACTGCTAATGCTAAGCGCCTTTGCAACTGAAGCCACATTTCGACGAGCTTGTACCCAGGATATCACTGTTGTAATGGTGAGCGCAATGAAACAAGAAGAGAAATTTACATGTACCCAACGCAAAAATGAGGAGAGTGAGGATCCGAACTGCAGGGAAGATCAACTCCATGAGCGTGTACTAGAGTGAAACCAGTCAGAGAAATTGTCGCTAAAATGGCTGATAAAAAGTTTACCTCGGTATAGTTAAAACGAGCAACATAAATGGACTGGGCCAACGGTTCAGCTGAGAATAGCAAGGACGCAGATACAAGGGATAGAATCAAGGGGGTATTGCCTTTCAGAGTAGACTTGACAGCCTTGAGGAAGGCGGGGAAATCATACTCTGGCTCTTCTTGTCCCTCGTCTTCTACTTCCAAACGGATCGGGACTGGTCTTGACTCTCCGATGAAGAAGTAAATGTAAGCACAAAGGATCAGGTAGACGATTACGGTTGGGGCATTGGTTGGACCCTGAGAACAGGTAAGATGGGAACCCGAACAGTGATATTCGAGAAGACAAACCCTGTAGTTCGGGAAAAACTGGGCAAGTAATTGGATTGCCACCGCAATAGAGAATTTGGGAAGCCTAAAACACAATTAAGATGGGATCCTGGTAAAATGTTGCAATGCATACAAATTCTTAGCAGATGATACATCAACAATGTAGCTGTAAAAAAGTCAAAATCGACTATTATAATTCAAAGCTATGTGCACCTGAAGACAGCACCGTAAAATGTGGCGGGCCCGCCAGCCAATCCTTCGACGATGCCAGCAACAATGTCATATTGGCCGCCATAATCAGGAGCAATGATAGATCTAGATGGACCCATAAGGTCACAGAACCTCATGCGCGTGGAAGCAATTACTTACCCGAGGAAACGACCAATCACAGAGATGTACAGTGGAACAAGCCGTCCCTTAATATCGCCTACGTGTCCCCAGTAAGGCGCGGTGAAGATGGAAATGATCAATGCAACAATTTGAGCCAGAGGTCCACCTAACCCAATTTCAGAGGAGGTTACTGTAGATAAGATTTGAACGAACGATAATATCCGCGGTGAAGGCTACCAGGTTTGAACTTTTGAGATGAGCACTGTAAACAGCATACAGTTCAATTGGACTAGGCATACCACAGCAGCATGAAGCACGAGCAGTGGAACAAGCCTAGTGAATGTTGCAGGGCGCGATTTTCGAGAAGCAAGGATGCTCGATGTAGGCTCAGTCATTGTATGATGGATCGATGGAAGATGCACACAAAGGAGCTTCAGATGGGCACTATTGCTTTATATTCAGGCGGGCATTAATTGCCGAAATGTGCTGAATTCTACAGCTTCTGCCATAGATAAGTGAAACACGTAGACGTCTCATGATTCCACAATCCGCAGTCAGGCGTCAGGCGTCAGACAACTCATGAGAATAGCACTCGAAGGGTAAACGTGTCCTATAGAATCTGAAAGTAAACCGACATACAAACAACACTTCATGTGGAATAGTTTATCAGAATAATCCAAACAATCATACTTGGGCTGACGTGGTGGATTGCTTTTGCAGAGCATAAAGGATAATCGTCTCATCGAGCTTCTCAGTGTCGAACTCGCCCATTATTACCTGAAAAACATCTCAGCGTAAGTATTTAATGCGGCAGCACGATTTTTTGGAGCAAATGTGAGCAGAAGAGAGGTGGGAGGAAAACTGTGGTCGTTGTGATCGTGGACGCGTTTGCCAAGTTTAGAATATTTCTAATTACCCCTTCTTTTTCTCTAGGTTTCCTTCCAACTTCTATGGAACGCGTCAAATGCACTTGAATCTCATTTCCTTTGGGCGGCGAAGCTCTTGGTACCAGCAAGTGACCATGAATTCATCTATCTGCAGCTGATTCGATTGCCTCCAAAGATGCTTTTGTGTCCTGACATCGTCAAAAGGGCCTAGTAATCTGGCTACTAACAAAATAGACCGGGCTCCAACAACTCGGCATAGCGAGCAATCCTTCAGAACCTTGTTGATTAAAACACTTGTCGGCAAAGGTTTGCCCCGGCCATATCGTTTAGCTTGTTCTGCGTGAGAACTGACTTGACCACATTCCCTCAGAGAACAACGTCTAGATTACTTCCTTCTAAATTAGCTGTCCATATGACCTGACGAGAGACAAGACAGCAGTGCAACAACCGGATGTGGTGTACTATACCCAAAAGCAAACAAGTGTCGACCTTTTCTTCTCTGGCACTGTCCATTTCAGCAAACAAACACCCTTCCTTCCACTCCATATGCCTCCGACTGTGCAAGTAGCTGGAGACCTTTTGGGGCTGGGTCTCCAACTTCCTGCAGAGTTGTTCGAGGCTGACTCGAAAATTTCTTCAAACGAAGGTCCTTCTATGTCAGCGATAGCAGGCTTCACCGTCATTGTCACAGCATTCGCTGTTTCAAACGCATACTATCGATTTTATCTTACCCCTCTCTTCAAAAGAGCTGAGGTAGCATGCTATTCGGCTGTTGAAACAGCAGGAAGAGCCTTTACGCTTGCCTGCGTTGATGACCCCTGCACTGTGCAGGAAGGGATCCAAACGTGAGTTTTCATTTTGAGTTCGCTAAGAAGCTTGTGGGTGACAGTTGTATGCCAATAGGCTCGAACTTCGATTCATTAAGCTGTATCAAGAACAACTTTCTCTCCAGGATGGAGCGAACTCAAACAGATACTTCAAGTATTCATTTTGGACAAAGTACCTTGACTTGTCCCAAAAAGTCCGAAGATATGTATGTGAAGCTGAAACTTTTGTTCTCCATAGAGAGGTATGTTCTTTTGTTCGAATGATAGTCTCGATCTCACGGTATCAGATGGAGATTAGGAAGCGCCAGACCCAGCACTGGCTGAGCTCATAAACGAGTCTGGATATGAAAAATGTCAGCGACAGCAACCTTGTTGTATTCACTGTCTCTTGGTTAACGGATATTTTGCAGCTCTCGCTCTCTTCCAAACTCCTACCGCTTCTAACAACTATAACACAAGAACGATAGCACTGAGGAAGATGCAATTCGACAAAATTGATCCCAATATGAAGCCCCCATATTGAGATTCATTTTGCTGAATTTCCTCTTCTTTAGGTGCTAGAAAAATCTCTGCTAGAAAGATATGAGTGATTTTTTTGGGCTAGCGAGGTTACAGTGCACAATTTGTTCAAAAATAGTTAGAAGAGCTGAAGGAAGTTTCATTCAATGTTTTGTCACGAAATAGCGGCGTAATATCAAACTAAAGGGTAAAGGTATGTATACCATTTGGCGCTAATCTTCGGATTACCACCAGCATCATTCTATACAAACGGTTAGAATCGGCTCAATTGTGAAGAATAACGAAGATACATACAGGGTGAACTCCATCATAAGTATCAGTAGTGTCGTTGAAACCAGTCCACTGATCAACGACAGTGATGGGCGAGGCACTTGTTGTCTTACTAGCAGCCCACGCCGGAATAGCAGCGTTAAAAGCCACTACTCGAGCAGCGCACTCAGTGCAGCCGCTAGGATCTATTTTTGGTTGAGAACTCAGCAAAAAATCCAGGAAAAACAGACGAACTCATGGGTAGAATTTGGGCGACTTGAAATGGACACGTTGAGAAAAACTGGAATATAGTGGACGAAAAAGAAATCTTACCTCCAATCTTCATCGTAGACTTGCTAGCTCGCATCTGGTCGACTAGAGTACTGAATGACGCAAGGATGGTAGCGGGAGCGATGTTGCTCCAGACATCGTTAGTTCCAACTATCGCAAATTTGAATTGGAAAGGACGGACGGCCCAAGACTAATTCTTACGGTGCATAATGACAATGTCCGGTAGAGTTGCACTCAACCAACCTGGGAGTAGGTTCTGGCTTGCGATATTGGTAGCTAAATAGCCACCATGGCCCTCATTCTCTCCATCGTAGGTGAATCCGCATCCCTGAGCGGGTAGGGTTCCTACGGGACGTTAACAAGCCACCCCAAAAAGCCAGGGCTAAGGCAAGAACTCACCAACAAAGTCAATGTTCGTTTTGCCATGGGTTGTCAAATTCTGCCATAATAAAGCCCTCCAGCATCCCGGAGAGCCAGTGATGGAGTCACCTAGCGGCATAATTTTTGTTGCCGCAGCATTGGCGAGAGCGAAAAAACCTGAAGCAACGATGGCACTAAAGACGCGCATTGTAGATGGATGATGCTACGAATCTTGAAGTAGCTCTTTATTAAGAGAGCTCGGAATCATCCCACGGATAATAGGGAGCATCTCGGAGTGCATTGTCTCCAAGAGGAACGCGCATGATCTGGAGCATGGAAAAATTGCGGCTCGCATTCGCACATATGGTGAGCGCATAATGATGGCGGGAGGGCGCGTGTAATTGTAGAGAGAAGTCTCTAAGAGGGTGATCATTCACCCCAATCTAGTCCTAAACTATCTGTCTTCTCGCCTCGGACGGCATTCTCAACGGTCTCGGCAAATCGGCGTAAGGTAAGTGTGTCTTCGTCTAACGGAACATTTCCAGTGCGCGTGTTGAGGTCATGAGCTGATACACCTAGTGCTCGTTGGAGAGCATCTTCACGTTCCCTGCCACGCAACTTGTCAATATTTATTAGCATTTCTTTCAGCTTGGGATTCTCGCTTAAGATTTCGCGCAGATTCTCAGAAGTGGCTATTGCAAGTTTTCAGTTTGTGGTGGTCTATGAAAGGGAGAGATAGAAACTAACCGATAGCTTCGTACTGCCGTGTTTGAAGCGGTTTTGGATCGTCTCGTGCTAAGGGATCGGGAAAAGCAGATTCTTCCGGCACGTAGGGCCATTTTAGTGTCGTCAGGGGCCGTAGTGGAGGAACATCTTGAATATTGACATTGTCCATCGAAACAGCTTCAGTTGTTTGAACCGAAGATGTTGATGAGGTTGTGGGTAGAGACCGGCTCAGGCAAAGCTCTATTGATATTAAGATGAGAAGAAAAACGAAAGATGAAAAATAAGATTTGTCTCTACCCTTGTGACCTTTGAAGCAAGCAACAGAACAACTGGCGGAATCTGGTAAACATGCCTGAACCAGTAGAATCCAACACAAAGTAATCACTATGGCACTCGGCAAGAAGGGCAACTATACTTTGAATCTTCAGTTGAACAAAATTGGCATTTCTGGAGACGGGTTTTTGACGGCATCAAGTTCACGGGTTGAGGCAGGTGACAGGAAAAAGAGAAGGGAGAAAAGTGTGACTGTCACTGGCTGCTTGTTTCTTTTGACGCTGAATTTATACGCTCTGTAGTACTTATACAACAGTTTAAACAGTACAATAGAAAGGTATCATCATAGACAGTATAAAATTTAAGCATCAGGCCAAACAGACTTGGCAATCTCAATTACCAACTTCATCTTCTCCCACTGGGTGTCGGGCGTAATCTGATTCCCATGAGCCGTCGAGGAGAACCCACATTGTGGCGAAAGGGCAAGTTGCTCCAGAGGCGCATACTTGGCCGCTTCGTGAATCTTAGTGATGATTTCCTCTTTTGACTCGAGCTCAGGAAACTTGGAAGAGATGAGTCCTAGGACGACCGTCTTCTTGCCTTTGGGCAAGAACCGCAAAGGCTTGAAATCACCAGAGCGTTCATTTTCCCATTCAAGGAGATATATGTCCACATTGAGCTCTCCAAAAAGCACTTCTGCAATGGGCTCATAACCTCCTTGGGCAAAGTGTTGGGAGCGAAAATTCCCACGACAAAGATGGATACCGATGGTCAAGTCATTTGGACGTCCATCAATGCATGAGTTGATGAGCTGCGCGTATTGGCGAGGGAGAGCATTTATATCTCCTCCGAGTCTTTCTGTACAACCAAAAAATCAACTTGAAAACAATGAAGGGAAGATGGAAGGAGAACACAAACCAGCAGCAGCCTTCCTCATTTCCAGATCACACAAATACGCAAGGTTTGTGTCATCAAACTGGATATACCGACACCCCGCCTTGTATAGAGTATCGATCTCAGCTCGATAGAGCTTGGCCAGATCGTCAAAGAAGACATCCAAGTCTGGGTATGCTTCGATATTAATACTTTCACGCCCACCTCTGAAGTGAAGCATAGTCGGAGAAGGGATCGTAATCTTGACAACAGCTCCTTTGGCTGTGACTAAAGGGCTAAGGAATAGGTAATTGTTCAGCTCAATCCCCTTCGTATGCCTGAGTTTTCCTGTGACAGCGATTCTGAACACGAATGAGTGCCTATTTTTGAGATATCATTTAACCGGAATCTTACTTGTTAGGTTGCTGGGCAAACTGGTTTGCAGCTGATGGTACGATTCCACCCACTTCTTCAACACCCTCGAGTTGCTTTAGAAAATCTGAACAACCCCCAATAAATTCAGAATTCGGGAATGGTTATTGATCAAAAAAACCAAAACTCACCGGTATGGAAGAACTGCCGGCGATACTCTCCATCAGTAATGCTCTTGATACCGACCTCTTGCATCTTCTTTGCGAGCTCCTCGACATGCTTATTCTCGACTTCTCTGAGCTGCTCGGCGGAGATCTCGCCACCAAAAAATTTCTTTCGAGCATCAAGAACCTCCTGGGGTCGAAGGAACGAGCCAACATGGTCATAACGAAAAGGTGGGCCAGACATGGTCGAAAGAAGCCTAGGGGGAAGATGGCGTGCTAGTTGAACCGAACAAGACGCAGGCCCAATCTTTTATATCCCATCTGCCGACAGCCGGGTCAGACGACGCACACTCATAAGACAGGGCTAAATAGATTTACCAGAACAAGTTGCTAGTCGTATTTCGTTATACAAGCTCCTCAGCTACGACCATTTGGGGGACGAAAAGTGCGATAGTAGAATAGATGGCTTATGAGAGAACCATAGAGAGCTGGTGGTCGGTATGCTCCGAAGTTGAAGCTCGAGGTCTGGTGGTCGCCATTTGAGCCGGCTGAAAGGTTTTGCATTGTTACCCCTTGAGGTACCTCAAAGCTGCCCTTACGCAATATCTCAGCGAACAATTTGTCGTAGCAATGTCTTAGCACCACCACGATTTATGTGTGATATTCCATGGTGAGTGTGTGAAAGCAAGGTGGGTTGCAGGCACGTGAAAGATACACTAAAGGATTGCTTTTTCGACTATCTGGAACTTGGACTATATGAAAGTAAGGTAGGGATTGTAAACAGAGCGTCCGTATGTAAAAAGTGATTGTAAATAGAAGCGTCCGTATGTAAAAGAATTTAAACAGAGAGCGTATTAACTAACTGAAAATGCAACTAGAGATGCAGTCCTTCGTCTGATCGAGCGCCAGAATCCTCTCTTCTCCGCGACAGAGTCCGGCTTCCCCGAGAACTTCTCGAGGGATGATTTCGGAGGAGGAAGGGCGACATGGTAGGTAGTGAATGGAGTAGCGGTGCTTCTCCTGCCATCATAAGAGTGACGAGAAGACTGGCGAACGATTAGTTCTCCAAGTAGGTCAAGGAGATGGTTTTCCATAGTCTGGAGAACATGGAGGGGAATGCCAAATGGTGGGGGCCGCCAGGGAATTATAATCTCTGAATCATGACAGCCAGACACCTGAACATTTGGACAAGTGCAGCCACGGAGAAGTGCATTAAGCCGCCAGCAACACCAACAACATCTCTCGTTTGGTGCGATCATTATTTCCTGGCACTGTATGACAATGTGAGTTATCTTGAATCGGAAGAGTAATGCAACATACACGAAGGGCAGGACCTAAGCAGGCTTTGTCATCTGGATTGAGCAGTGACGATTGTGAGTTGCATTCGTTCGCCTCATGCATAAGTGCGACAAGAGCGGATTGCGCGTGGATAGTCGTAGAGTCGCGGTGCAGAGGGTGCCGTGTTCGCTTCTCGATAAATTCCGTGGCTATCTCGTGCAGACTGATGTTTGCAAGACGAGGAATTAATTTGTCTTTCACATCGTCGCGCATTGTAGAAGATATGTGGGCGGTAGGGGACGAAACGGTCACCATACGAGCACGAAGGGACAAACAAGGAGGGCTATGTGTTAGGTTGAAGATGCTGGAAGCAAAGGCGCATATTGAGTTGAAGTATCGAAAGACGTATGCGGTTCCCTTCTCTCCCACTCCTCGAGATTTCAGCTCAAATGCTGACGGGAGATATTATTAAAAAAAGAGCAAAAGAGAGCAAAAAAAAACATACGATCAGATGGTCTGCTGGAGGTGGTCCAACGTAAAGGCCCAGGGATTTCTTGAGCTTCGAAGGAAGCAACCAGGGACGATTGATTCATAATGAAGCCAAATGGTCGTGAAGTCAATATTTCTCGGAAAAAAATCATACATGAGATGAGGATATCCAGTAAGGACGGTTCCCCATCGATCATGGCGTTCAGAGATGTCATATGCCTCTCCCATGACGAAGATTGGGCAATTGTTGAGAGGTCTTCCACGTCAGAAAACAGAACGCGTTCCATTCGTCTGTAAGCTTCGACGAAGGCAGATATCCATAGTTTTGCAGACGTTGCATCGACAAGATAGAGACCATTTGACGACGAGTGTATATTGCGACTTGACAACAAAGACACGAGCAGAGGGCTTGTCACTGAAAACGACTGAGAAGTCTGAATGTGCATGCAGTCCCAATGTTCGAGGATGTCGACGGGATGAGTCCTCCAAACCCGATGCCCAACAAGCAGACGTAAAGCAGCTTTAGGAAAAAAGCGGCGATGCCCAGATTTAAGAAGCCGGTCCGATTCTTTGTAGGAAGGACGGATTTTTCGAGACATGATTCCTTCCAGCACAGTAAACATTTCCTCGACATGATGCTCTAAATCATTTCCTTCCCTGTCAGCAAAAGTGTAAACATTTAAATATTTTTATGGAGGAGTGGTCTAGTCAACAAACCTTGGAGGAGGTGGATGCTGAAGGACAGCCGGATTTGGTTTGAGTTCTCTGACTTGGATGTGGACGCTATCGTCGCCTGAACCGCTTTCTTGGGATACAACAACCGTGCAATCTGCACCCTTTAATTGGTTAAGATGACCTCCAACAGCGACAGCAGGCCAAGACCACTGGGAACAAGAAGAAGAAGAGCTGTCGATTGTAGCCGAACGAGTGTGGCGAATACGGCTCATTGACTTCTTCCACGAACTCTTGTCTATCACATGGTCATTCGAACCAGTATGGACGCCAATTGATAGAAGAGTCGCGACATTATTCCAAATTGTGGGGTTTCGAATCGAGCTCGCATCATGAGCGTAAGTCGATGCCGGTTGGTAAGCGAGGATAGTTGTTAGTGTCAGGATCCGCTGCTCCAGAGCAGAGCGTTCCAGGTTTACGCTGGAAGACATTCTCCGCAGAGCAGATGCAGATGAGAGGCAGAGGAGCGCCTCATGTAAAAACAACTGCGAATGTGTGATGAAGTGCGGAGTGAAGAGGAGTGGGGCGGTACCCATCAGACTAGACAGGATTTAGGAAAAAAAAGAAATTCTAAAAATCTACGAGCTACAACTGGAACAATAACTGTATCTACACTACGCGAGAATGAAACGATGATTCTAAAAACAAATCGTTGGAGACTTTCACAAATCTTTCGTCTAACTAAGCCTGAGCTTTTTGTGCCTTTCTGCCACCGATGCGTCCGAGTCTCCCCTCCGCCGCTTTGGCGAGGTTTGTTCCCCCACACAGGACGTTGTCGATTCTGGAGTGCGTGGCATGCGATTATGATCGGTCGTGTACCAATCAAGCCTTCTCAACGGCTCTTCCGGGAGCATAAATTGGAAAGGTTGCTCCGGAGTTGACTCTTGAGTAGAGTTACAGAAACTCATAATTTGTTTAGCTGCCATCCGATCATCGAATGGAGATGGCGTCCTGGGTAAGACAACGCGAGAGGATTCCGGAGAGTTCGTCTCAGCAGACTGAAGGGTTGAGCTTCGCGACCGGGCGGAGGACTCCCGGCAGTCGTCTGAGGAAACAGATGCAGCAGCAATGGCAGCTCGATGGTCTTCCATTGCACCACCGGTCGAGCAGTGCGTAGTCACAGAGGTTTTGGGGAAGCAAGAATCGAACCCCCTACACAATGATTAGCTGGAATAGACATCTCAAGCAAAATATGCGTACTGGAGCATAATCTTTAGACCAAGATCGGCAGCCGTGAAAATAGTGTGTGCGGAATAGTTGTCGTCGCCCATCTCTATGGCTTGGACCCGGACAGGGGTCCCGTCTTCGTCACAACTGTTAAAGGCGATGAGAACAAAACACATTGCAACATGAGAGTGTCATGCCTCAAACGAAAGATGCCGTGAGAGTTCCGCCACTCATTGTCTGGGCAAACGATATCTTGTGCTAGGCGTTCATCAAGCCAGATGTTCAACCTTGATGAATCGCGAGCTATGTTTTGCAGGTCGATGTGAATTTCGCTTGTATGAATGGCAGAGCTAACCAATGTCAAACCAACGAAAAGAAACGTTAAAAGAGAACTCACGCCACTCGCACGGTAAGAGCCTTGTACGTGGCCCGGATTTGGACGGGGGAAGTGAGATGGGCGCCGGTGATAAGAACGGAAGGGGACTCGCTATACATGCTTACGGTTGTTGGATGAGTCTCCTTCAGACCCATTGCCACTTTATACTCCCGTGGAATAGGGTCAAAGTGCTCAGGAAGGACCGCTCTATCCGGAAAGAAAACCAAGACAGTAGAAATTATAGAAGGCCAAAGGTCTTCGGCGTCGAAGACTCCATTCCGAAAAGGGTTGCTGCATAGCCTTCAGACGAGGAAACAAGCGTAGCCTGCGTAGGTCCAAGCCGACAGGGATATTGTCTGAAAAGTTGTCGACTGGAAAGGAAGACCAGCATTTTTTTGGTTCAAATAATCTGGGTGATGGTTTTTTTTATGAGATAATAGCGCACATAACATAAAGTAGTTCGCATCTTCAAAAGTTGCAAGTTCCAAGTTTTGGTCTGAGATGGCGCTAATTATGTATCTTGCTTCTTCTCACGATCACGCTTCTTCCGTCCCATAAAATCTCCTTTCCCGAATGCACTGGTGGCGTCAGCTTACATCTTTTTTTTTTTTGAGTCGAGCCTCGATATTTCTTCTTTACCGACTCGTAGTTCAGGCGCCGTGACCATCCTCATTCGCTCACATGTCCAAAGTACACGCCTTTAGGTAGGTAACCTCGGACGCCGACACTTGCATGGCGGGCCGTTGACTTCCTAACTTATAAGAAGATTCATGAGCTCTTGGTCCAATCTTATGAAACGCACCCCCGATGCGGTACTTCTTCCCCCTTCAAACCTCTTTGACCCTATTGGGCTTGTCAGCGGTTGTGACATGCTCTTCAACAGTAGACTTGGGTTATGCAAAATATGTAGGCACTCCTCTGGAAGCTGGTGTAACCCAGTTCCTAGGTATGCGGTATGCCGCACCACCGCTCGCTGATAGACGGTGGCGGGCACCGGTCGACCCTCTGAACGAGGAGCAGCCAATTGAGGCCACAACAGTTTGTTTCAAAAGACTTCTACAGACAACTCCATATTCACTCACACACTGATTGTCTAGCACGGTCCGCTCTGCTACTCGATTGATGTTGCATATGACGCAAGTGCGAAGACCTACTCCGAGGACTGTTTATTATAGACGTCTACACTCCTTCTAATGCGTCCAAAACATCGAGACTACCCGTCTGGTTCTTTATCCAAGGAGGAGGCTATACTAAAAACTCGAATGCTAACTACAACGGAACTGGAGTCATTCTCGAGTCGGAAAATAATGTTGTGGTTGTGAATTTCAATTATCGCGTAGGTTCTAGTTTCTTAAAAGCTCCATAAATAAATTGCCCTATCATAAGCTCTTACTTTAGGTCTCTGCATTCGGCTTTCTTGCAAGTGAGAAGGTAGCCGCTGACGGAGATCTGAATCTTGGACTTTTGGATCAACGCAAAGCTTTGCTTTGGGTTCATAAACACATCTCCAAGGTAGGTCTGACCGCTTCAAAGTGGAAGATAGCGAGTTAATTTGATTTAGTTTGGAGGTGATCCTCAACATGTTGTTATTCATGGTGTATCCGCGGGTGATTGATTTATAGCTCTGGTCTACGAGTACTTAACTTTTTTAGGCGGCGGCTCTGTATCTCACCATCTTACAGCTTTTGGAGGGCGCGATGAAGGTGAGTAGATCCTGTTGCTACATACTTTCTGTCTTCTCAGGCTTGATTAGGCCTGTTTATTGGGGCTATTGGCGAGTCTGTCTTTTGGCCCCGTGAAGCACCTATTGCGGAGCTCGAATTCCAGTTTGATTTGTTTGCATCGGCAGCAGGATGCGCTGATGCACAGAGCCAAATGACCTGCCTCAGAGCTCTGAACACATCGGTCCTTCAAGCAGCCAATATTGTTCATCCATACGATGGTCGCACCGGGAATCCAAAGTTTTACTATACGCCAACTATTGACGGAGACTTCGTTCAAGATAATCTCTACGCACTTTTCCAGCAAGGCAAATTTATCTCGGTATATGCTTTCCCAAAAAATCATCAATCGATACTCAAAGTGGTGCTTCTAGGTCCCTCTCCTAATTGGCGATGATGATAATGAAGGTAGCTCTTTTGCAGCTAACGCTTCAAGTCCCGAGGAAGTTGTCACATTCCTCGCAGACAATTACCCTCAACTCTCGTCGGAAGATGCTTCGAACATAACTGCTCTGTACCCCCTCCTTCCCCTCCTTCCAAAACACGCCGAATACTTCCCTTCTGCATCCGCTGCTTACGGAGAAGGCACTTTTACTTGCCCGAGCAATTTCATTGCTTCTACTCTCAGCAATTCGGGTTCGCCAGTTTGGAATTATCGTTTCAGTGTTACCCAAGCGGACAGAGAGGCTTCGGGCTTGGGTGTCTCCCATACTAGCGAAGTATTTTCAATATTTTATCCATCTTCTTAACTTTCATCTGACTTGGACACCTCTTAGATGCCTGCGGTTTTTGGTCCTGCCTATGTCCCCAACGGTAACTCGACGACTTTCGCAACAACAAATGCGCCAATGGTCCCAATTCTTATGAACTACTGGATTTCATTTATCCGCTCCCTTGATCCTAATCTGCACAGGTATTCTGGCACGCCAGAGTGGGAGAAATTCGATTCTGAGGCTAAAAAGAGGATCAAGTTTGTTTTGAACGATACGAGGATGGATAGTATTGCCGACGATGAAGATCAGAGATGCGCATTTTGGGAGAGCGCTGGACTCAGACTCGAGCAGTAGAGCTTGCTATTGTAATCAGTGCGATGAGGGTTTCTCCCAGAGACAGTGAATGCTAGAAAGTTTTCTTTTGGGTCGGTGTACTAACCTGCTGTGTCACCTAATCGTCAAGCAGATTATTTCATGACACAGCTGCATGTTCGATGGTTTGCCTCATTGAGTCATGGAAGGAATTGAGTACAACTCGAATACATCGAATGTCATGAAGTTGTTATCCACCTTAGGCAAGAACATCCCTGGGAAATTTATCCTTAAATAAAACCAGGACAGTACAATTCTGGAAGGTCAAAGGTCTCTGCCGTCAAGGAGGAAAAGAGCTCCTACGTAAACTTCGAAACAGGGAACAAGCACATGTTCAAGATGGCGCTAACTGTGAAGCCTGCCTCCTACGGTCACGGTTCTTCCCTCTCTTTTCCCGAATCCGCTGATGACGATTCTCGGTTTACATCAAAGTTTCGCCCCCGATGTTTCTTCTTTTACCGACTCGTTTAGAAGTTCCATGACCGGCCTCTTTCGCTCACGTGCACAGAATTCATGCCTTTGGGGGGAGCTAAGCTAACCTTGGATACCGACATTTGCATTGCGGACCGTCTGCTTCCTAACTTATAAGAAGAACTCCCTCGTTCAGTTCTCTGCTGAGACGCACATCCCCCCCGATGCGGTACTTCTTCCCCCTTCACACCTCCTTGACCTTGTTGTTGGGCTTGTCAGCGGTTGTGACATGCTCTTCAACAATAGACTTGGGTTATGCAAAATATGTAGGCACTCCTCTAGAAGCTGGTGTAACCCAGTTCCTAGGTATGCGTTATGCCGCGCCGCCGCTCGCCGATAGACGTTGGCGAGCACCTGCCGACCCTCTCAAAGAGGAGCACCCGGTTGAGGCCTCAACGGTACGTTTCAAGAAAAATTCTATAGACCTACTTTTTTACGGACTCTGCATAGCACGGTCCGCTTTGCTACGCGATCAATGCTGCGTATGATGCAAGTGGGAAGTCCTTCTCTGAGGACTGTTTATTCATAGACGTCTACACTCCTTCTAATGCGTCCAAAACGTCGAAACTACCCGTTTGGTTCTTTATCCAAGGAGGAGGCTATGTACAAAACTCGAATGCGAATTACAACGGAACTGGTGTCATTCTGGAGTCGAAAAGTAACGTTGTGGTTGTGAATTTCAACTATCGTGTACGCTCTGATTCTCCCTCAATAAATTGCATATTTTTAACTCTTTACTTTAGGTCTCCGCTTACGGTTTTCTTGCAAGTGAGAGAGTAGCTGCTGATGGAGATCTGAATCTTGGACTTTTGGATCAGCGCAAAGCTTTGTTTTGGGTCCATAAGTACATCTCCAAGGTAGGTCTGGTCACTTAAAGAATGAAATAAAATGAGCTCATTTGTTCTAGTTTGGAGGCGACCCTAAGCACGTTGTTATACAGGGTGTATCTGCAGGTAATTTTGATCTGGAACCTAGCCTACCCAGCACTTATTTAGTTTAGGTGGTGGCTCTGTCTCTCACCATCTTACGGCTTTTGGGGGACGTAACGAAGGTAGCTAGATGTTTTTTTCTCTCTATACGTTGCTTTCATTTAGACTTTGCTTAGGCCTTTTTGTTGGGGCTATTGGCAACTCTATCTTCTGGCCACGCGAAGCTCCTCTGGCGGAACTCGAGTCCCAGTTCGATTTGTTTGCATCAGCAGCAGGCTGTGGTGATTCCCAGAATCAAATGGCGTGCCTCAGAGCTCTGAACACATCGGTCCTTCAAGCAGCCAATATTGCTCACCCATATGATGGTCGGACTGGGAACCCAAGGTTCTACTACACACCGACTATCGACGGAAACCTTGTTCAGGATCATCTCTATACACTTTTCCAGCAAGGCAAATTTATCTCGGTATATATACTTTTCCCAAAAATCATCATCACTTAAATTCTTAAAATGTTGCGCCCCCCCTAGGTTCCCCTCCTACTTGGCGATGACGACGACGAAGGTAGTTATTTTGCAGATAACGTTTCGACTCCAGAGGGAGTCATCACATTCCTCGCAAACAACTACCCTCAACTCTCATCGGATAACGCGTCAAACATTACTGCTCTGTATCCTCTCATGCCTCCCGTTCCAAATCATGCTGAATATTTCCCTTCTGCATCCGCGGCTTACGGAGAAGGTACTTTCACTTGTCCCAGCAATTTCATTGCCTCCGAACTCAGTGATTCGGGTTCACCTGTTTGGAATTATCGATTCAGCGTTATTCAAGCGGACAACGAAGCTGCGGGATTGGGTGTCCCTCATACCACCGAAGTAAATCTGAATAAATTCATTCGATCTTTTTTCTAATCCTCCATTCTGACTTTGGACACACCTCTTTTAGGTAGTTGCAATCTTTGGTCCTGCCTATGTCCCCAATGGAAACTCGACGACGTTTGCGACAACAAATGCTCCAATGGTTCCGATTCTTATGAACTATTGGATTTCATTTATTCGCTCCCTTGATCCCAATCTGCACAAGTACCCTGGTACACCAGAGTGGGAAGAATTTGATTCTGAGAATAAAAAGAGGATCAAGTTTGTTTTGAATGACACGAGGATGGACAGTATTGACGAAGCAGAAGATGGAAGATGCGCATTTTGGGAGAGCGTTGGAGTCAGACTCGAACAGTAGAGCTTGTTACCGTGCTCTAGTTTGATGAAAATGGGCGCAGTATGGGATTCAGTAAAAAAAAATAAGCCATTGGTTTGTGGTACTACTGAAAAGAATTCGTCAACAAGTGCTCAGCGGGAACAGCCTTTTCCTGCCGCCCAGATCTTCAACAAAAAATGGTTAATACGATCATTAGAGCAGCGATGGGATAAAATATCCCTTGGAGGTCCTTTCATCCCAAGTAAAAGTTGAATAGACCAAGCGTTCTTGTTCTGCGAAGTCGCTCATTACCTTGGACTAGTGGATCATTGGAAACGTCAGAATGTGTGGGTATGCATTACATTGCAAATAAACAACGTAAGTATGGGCGAGTAAGTCCAGCGGAGAACAGTCATACAAACAACAGTGGAGACAGATATAAGAACTATACAACAGCATTCTCAGGCAACTTATAGTACAAGGGAGTATCGAAAACATGATAGAAATGCCCGTTCAAACCTTCATCGTAGTATTCCATCGGCATCCACTGTATATCATGATCGTTAAGACTATCCTTGAAGTGTGGGGTTTTAAGAGGAACAAGCTTACAAAATCTTCCGGCAGATCCTCCTTCCAACTTCTTCTATGTCTCTGCTCTCGTGTGGTTTCTTCTTCTGTGATATTATGTCCATGCCGAGGAAGAACAAATTGTCCAATTTGGAATTCTGTATCAGTTACGAGTCCTCGAGAGACACGTGCATACGAAGTCCTATATAATCCACGGTAGAGGATGTACTCGCACCTATTAAAAGAGTGTTATAGAAAGGAGGAGAAGGCTGAGAAGAACAGCCTCACCATCTATCCCAGTCGTCTTCATCGATATCATGCATATTCCCCTCCTTAACCATAATCTCATATGGATGTGCTTAAAAAAACATTGAATGACGAATGAATCGAACACCAAGGGAAAGAGGAGCATACGGCGCGGCATATGGGGCATGGTAACAACGTAACCGAGGAAAATGACTGGCATCGTCTCTCCTGCTGTAGCCATTATTTCCGCTAATTTTGTGCTCTGTAACTCCCGATCAAGGGCATCCTCTTCTTGTCCATTGTGCGCAACAACAACTGTGACATGCGTTCCGTAGACATTGAGGACTGCCTCGATTGCAGGAGCTAGTTCGCCATGAGGCGACGGAAGGAGATGATGAGTCGTGTTGACGATTGGAAACTAAACAGAGAGTGCTTATGCTGAGTAGATTCTCCAAATTTATAATATAAACAACCTTAGAAAGCAAAGCGGCACCCCATGTGTGCTGATTTGGACCGGGCCCAATATCGACGTAATACCCTAACTCGGAAGCAAGATGTCTCGTCAAATCTCGATTTCCAAACACAGGACGCTAAAGGACTGATAAGAAACGTAAAGCGGAAAGAGAGGGTTCGTTTTTAGTTACATGAAGGTCAGACTCTAGCAAACCGAGGACATCGACTGACAGATTATTGACAGCTTGCGCGACTCTCCATTGACTGTCCCTATTGGCGTTATCCATACCTGTGAATCGTATCAATGAATGTGTGGGTACTAATTGAACTGAGTAATACCGACCAAAATGAAGGGTCCAAATTCCAGCCGTCAAAATTCTTGCCGCCGGTTTAAAAGGTACGGGAGGAGCAGCTGGGAGTGCGAATAAATTTCCAAGCACAGAGGCAAGCGCAACCAACCCCAAGCATTTGGTCAGGAATGATCGGAATCCACTGTCGAGAGCTAAACTCGCATTGAGGGATAGTGACGGAAGTGATGTCCAACAAAATGTTGGGATAAGTCCCAGTGTTTGTAGTATGATAATCCTGTGTTTCGAATCAGAAACGGTACAATAACAAGAGAAGAACGCAAGCTCATACAAGTCAGTTCTTTCTCTAAAATACTGACCACCAGGAACCTGCATAGCGGGGAATCAGCCTGGAACGAGAAGTAGCCATGAAAGCACTTACAAACGCATATGCAACTGTAAATGTGCTGGCGACGATAAATACGATGTATACTCCAAATCCATTAAACAAGGTGCGTCCAATGTCTTTTAAGCCCCCTAGGTCTTTTAAGACTAATGGGAAAACAGCCATGCTCCAGCATGCTAAGGCCAATCCACCTGCATAGCCAACCCAACCGCGATATGCATAGAGCGCATATGTCGCCGCACAGCCAACGGCAAAACTCGTCTGACTTCTAATAACGCCCTCTGGAAGGCCGACAGCCAATAGGACCCCGACACTCTGCGCAAGGATGGTGAGACAACCATGTCGTATAGGTTCAGGTCCATTCGGAAGACCATTGGTATAACCCGTCCAGGACCAAGCAATGGTCGTTTCTGGGTTTGAGAAGAGGGAGTGAAGGATGAAGAGTATGCTTCCCAATGCAAATGAAAGTGGTCTTTTCGAGGGTGAAAGGACTTTAAAATGGGCTGACGGCACTTCAGATCTAAAAATCAGCTCGACGAGGGATAGGAGAGCAAGGAAAGCGCCTCCGAAATTAGTTCCACCTGTGGATGAATTCATATTCGGCCAGACTATGCAACAATGAGATCATAAATTTCTGCGCATACAGAGAAACGCACTGGGATTGTTCGAATAAGCAAAAAGACGCGAGGCGCTAGCCATAAGGAATCCAAGAGCGGTTACTGTAACTTTTCGTGAGTGGCACTATATATACAGCGATTTTGTGAATTCACCAAACGGTTCACGATTCTCATTACCACTCTTGATCCATTTGGCACCTTGAGCGAGAGTCGCCAGGCTTGCCGAGGGTGCTACTAATAGTAGCCGAATAGACGGGCTATCCGCCAGAAAAGCAGTTAAGCCGACAAGACTGAGCGCCTGAAGACTAACAAGTCCTTCTTTAGATGTAGCCCACTCTCTGAAAGGACGGAATCCAAGCAGAACTGGCGAAAGAGTTGACAGGACTGCAAGTTCATGACCAGCAATCCCGAGCTCCCAAACAGAAAAGTAGAAGAGGGTCGGAACGAGGGATGTGAATATTGACCAGAAAACAAATGCTAAAATGGATAAGCCAAATACAGGGTAGAAGGGCGTAAGGCTCACAGAGGTACAAGTCGCTGCTAAAGGCTATTATATCTCTCCAAGGGCGTTCACGTTGCGCCGAGCCATTTAATTCGTTCGAACGGGGCGGAGAAGTCTTCTTGAATTCAATTTCGGTCCGACTAGACTCGACTGGTTGTTCACTCCGATCAGTTTTCAAAATTTCCTTGTCGCTGCAACATAATGTACACTGAGTGAATCGTAAGTGAAAAATGGGAAAGACAGCCTTACACAATTTTATCCGATTCGTAACATCCGATATGTATCTAGATATCATAAGAAGGTGCCATGTGGCCACTTGGTTTTATCAATGCTTACCTTGAGCTTCGCCTCGCGAAAGGCTAGGGAGGACTGAGCATCGAAACACACGTCGAAGAATATCAGTCCCCATTCGAAGAAAGCATAGCGTGTATAGGCTAAGAATTTGGATGAACACTCGAAAATTTCAGAGAGAACTCAATGAACATACCACCAGGAATCTCGTGAACCTTGTGCTGAATAAAGAAGTATACCAAGGGAACAAGGAGGAAGAACCATCTAAGAAAGCGGAATCAAAACGCGTCTTAATTGACGGTCCTCAAGCCTTACGTTGCGGCAACAATGAGCCGTCGTTTGTGCACATTTGGTTGGGATGTGCAGTAGATAGTTCCAAACATCCAGGGAATGTTGCAAACCATGTAGAGAATCATGAATACATCGTGGGTATCGTGATCATCGCTTGAGGTAATGTAAACCCAGCCACCGCATGAAAGGGTACGAATGAGTCCAAAAATCAAAACGATTGCTGGGAAAGAGGATGTCGGCGAGCGTTGTTGGAAATACTGGAGAAGAACCAGAGCGAATCGTGGGCCTGTTAGTGAATAAGAAGAGGGTGAAGGGATTAACGGGACTGGATGAGGACGAACCCGATGCAAGAGCAATGAGAATTTGGAAGACATTACGCTCCGGGTACCAGTCGCCGATCCTGGAGTTAAATGGAATTGAGAAAAGGATATACTTAGGGGTTTATGAACGCATACGTCGCCGAAACAGAAGGAAACCACTCTTCTGGATAACCAGCAATGCCGTTCTTGACAATTTTCGTGAAATGAAGGGCAGATCCCAACAGGAGCGCGCTGAGAAAGGCAGAACCAGCAAGGTAAGTATGCGCACGAGCAATGTGCGACGCGTCAAGAACGAAACCACGAATCGGCGGTGAGGCCATGGTCGTTTCACGTCAAGCCGTGAAATGCCTGCAGTGTAAAGCCATGCGACTCAATAGCCTTGACTTGAGGATGACGGTTGATTCGAAGAGTAAGCGTATTCGGAATGAGGTCATTCGGTATGTCTCGTGACCCTCGTCTCAGGTTTTTGCTGTTCTTTATTTTAGCTTTCAGCTACTTTTTGAACTGGTGCAACTTTGAGAGACTAGCAATTTGAAACGATACTCAACGTGGCGATAAAAGAGGCAACAGCTGTTCCCAGTGAACACCTTCGGCTCGAAAAGCTTGCTTCTGACTATCACCGCGGCGGGGGAACACAACTGCGGGGGTAAAACAAAATCCATGGACCGGACTCTTTAGACCGCTGAAATTCTATATCCTATTGCAAAGTACTACCACCTCCCTCTCCAACGCTGCGAATCTCGCCACAACCGGACATGTTTTTTTGGAGCCCTGTGAATCGCGGAGGTGGGTCGCAGTACCAGTCGCTAGCCCCTTCAGCTCCCTCGCTGCCTATGGTTGTTAACAAAACCTTATGAATCGGACGAGGCTAATTTGCTTCTCAGAGAGAGAGAGTTGAATCTCTTGCTATCAGGGCTCATCATATTCAGCTTCTTACTAGCCTTCCTTTCAGTTTCTCCAATGCGGCTCTTGATATTTTCCCAATTCTTCATAATCTTCACGCTTTAGGGAACACGTCTTCGATATCAGCAGCAAAATTCTGCCTTGTCGTTGTTCATTTGTTGTACTTTGCGCGATGTTAGTCCAACACAACCTTTTTTTCAGGCATCGCATGTCTTACCATATCACCCCAGCACTCATATCCATAATCTGGTTGCACAAACGACAGGTCGATTTCCTCGTCCTCAATACGACATTGTAAGCTGGGAGGCCACCACGTCCAGAAGAGAAACACAGCCACGTCTGGGAGAACGTATCCTTGCGCAAGCATCGGCAGTATCTCAAGCTCGACGCGTAGTGTCTCTACACCCCATCCCCAGCTCCTCCATCTACACATGACCACCTGCAATTAGGTACCGTTGGTCCACAAGAGCCACAGCTCCGATCCAACCTCATTGGTTTTGACCGCTCATCGAGTCGAGGAACAAGTCCAGACGCGTCTCATCATATGACCTGATGACTTTCACCCTTAGAAAATAGTCACCTTTAACATCGCAAAGTTTACAGCTTCAACGTCCAAAGTTGTTCATCTCTTCATTCCCTCATTTCCTTCGCTCCAGTGATGCTTTCTTTAAAATCTTGTTCCAAGTCTCCGTTTCTCTTCTGTCCTCGTTTTATCACACCACATCCGTGGCAGTCAGTGCCTTCGGCATTGTCTTATACGCTCTCTTTAAGGTAAATTTTTTCTGTCGTCGATGGAGGTATTACTGACGAGACCCGCCGATGTGTTCCGCTCGATAAGTTACTACTTCTGGCAACATTTCAGCAAATATCTTACAGTGCTCTCCATGATACCTAGCTACCGTGACCTTCATCGTTCAAGTTCTATCGTATCTTCATTCTTTCCATTCTTTCTTCTTAGTACAGCGCAAGTCTGGACATTTCTGCCAGTGTTTCTTCCTTTGCCTGTCATCCTTGACACTTCACGCCTTCCACAGCTACCGAGATTTTCTAGAACGGCCTCTTCATTGTATGACCTTACCCTGACGTTACTTGCCGCATTGCTGATGCGCTTTCTAGATTGGCCACCGTTTCCTCCTCGATGGGCCGTTGTCTCTCGGCTTTCCGACAAGCGCGGGATCCATGGTGCCTTTCGTCGTTAGATCCCTCATGTGTTAGGACCAGTCTTCCGACAGATGCTATATGTCGTGAGGTCGGCGATTGTGCAGCCGCAGTCCAAATGAGCATGTGGCTGGCTCGCTGGTCACCTCTTGTGGAGGGTGGCCAAAGGTGACATTACTTATTCGCCCCGCCTGCCCTATTTATCCCAATTATCGTAGGCTGTTTCCCCCTCCTTTCTTAAACGCCTGTTCTCATCCTTTTAAATCTTAGTCTTTTTCCTCTCTTGCAGGGAATTCATAGTCTCCTAGAGGATATCGTGTTTCGTTTGTCGTGGTGTCCCCATCGACTATCTTGTCTCTCTCGGTACTTCGTAGTTTACTAGTATTTTGAACCATTCTATTCTATTTACCCATCGAGGTGTTTAAACTCCATATCAAAGGGTTACCTTATCCTTTGAGATGTTATATCATCTCCCCGTATGCTCATGGGTGTATCGCTGTGTTTATTTCTCTACTACTTTCAAATTGCACGTAATAACATTTTCGAGATGGTGAATTCAAAATGAGGATGCTCCTATTGTTCCGCTCGAAGTTTGGGATGTGTTAAACCCTCCAGGCCAACGATTGACTTGGATGCCCAAACCCTCCCCTTATGCAAGCATTTGATTCAGGGAGGCATATACCTTTCTGCCATCATGTATCGTGAATTCACGTATATCGTCCCGGGCAGTGAACAAAATGTCAAACAATCACGATTATATTCGGCAACCTTGGAAAAACTCAGTCGCTGCAGCTTCAGCTGTTTCTTTCTTAGGCTTTCAGTTGGCAGGGGTTAAAACAGTTAATTCAAAGTTACCAAAATTCTATGAACGGATCACCATTCCTCGATGCATATAAACCACGGCTCGATCCTCCCATTGTTGCGATTATCTGTCAGACACGCATCCGATCCTTCTACCAAATGTCGACTATATGAGATGATAGGCCCTATAATGTGCTGGGGTTTACACAACAATCGCGCTTAATGATTCAGCAAACTTCCGAATGGATCTCTTTACTTCGCCATGCTCTCCCATGACGGTTAATTTCAAGCTCACATCGGCTTGCAAATATTCGCGGGAGGCCTCCATCCCCACAGCCGTCAAGTCGTGTCTTCCAAAAGCCCAGTTCAGAATCCACACTCCTTCGGGCTGTCGCACAAATCCTTTCACCCTCCAAATGCTCTCCTTTGATAACCTGTCTAACCCTTGAAAGAGGTGTTCTCTAGTAAATGGAGAGGATGCAGTCAGAGTGACTGTTTGGACTTCATGGTTGTGATCAAAAGCAGAGAATTCTTCGGGCGTGGAAGATGCAAAGAGCTTGGACTCTAAACCAAAAATGAGGCTGGGATCGACCCCCTTCTTTCCTTGAGATCGTATTTTCGGTGTACCATCGTTGAGAGTATTGAGCTTGTCATAGAGATCATCGAGTTTTCGTTCTGAAACATCCTCCCATTTGTTCTGTGCATGCATGAGTGAGGTGAGACACGCAGACCCAAAAAATTGAGCACCAACCACGATTAGGATATCAGAATAGGATGCTTGCATTCTCGCGGTGGGAGATGTATCCTCGTAGCCTTCAAAATTCTCTGCATCTATGACGGTACAAATGGCATCAAGCTTTAGCTCTCCAGATGTTCGACGCTCCAATTCGCGAAGTTGGAAAGCAAGTGTCGCCGGGAAAGCGGAGCCTCTGCCATTTTACATAAACAAAAGTGTTCAGCTAAGAATTAAGAGAAACTCACGAACATTCTATGAAGATACGATCCGGGTGGTATTGATCTGGAAGAGATTAGCTCTCAGACAAAGATATCAAGGTTTCAAGAACCTCTGATTTCAAGGAGCGCGTTTTCCATTCTCCCAACCATGACACAGCACATGCATCCGTTGGTAATTTCGCTAACTCCAGCGAGAGAGGACTGCTCGGCCAGCTTACTGTCCACTTTTTTTGCAAGGTGAACAGCAAGCCTAAGAACAAACTAATCGACATGCCTTCAACGTCGCCAAATTCATTTTTGAGAAGGACTGCTTTATAGTCTTTAGGTAGACGGGGTAGCAAGGAGAGAATTATGCTCGTTTTTCCTGCACCAAGGAATCCAGTGAATACGGTAATCGGAATCGAACCCTCGGGTCGAATGTCTACCATCACAAATCGTGGTGGTGGGAGACGAGTCAGGTTGGCTTCAACCTGCATGATCCTCAAACTAAGAGCTCTCTTGTACAGTCGGCAATTTTCGAAGAACTTCACAATGGCTTCTTCAGATATTTCATCTGCTGCAAGAAGGACTGAACTTGCTGAAAACTTGGCGGACATTCGGCAGCGCGTCTTGGCAGCTTCTTCTGCATCATCCTCCCAACCAACATTAGTGGCCGTTTCGAAATACAAACCTGGATCAGACATAAAATCCTGCTACGATGACGGACAATTGGATTTCGGAGAAAACTATGTTCAGGAACTCGTGGACAAAGCTGCCTCTGTTCGTACACTTTTGTGTATTTCTTCTGTTTCTGAATTATCTCTAAAAAAGCTCCCCACTGACATCCGGTGGCACTTCATCGGACACCTACAATCTAACAAGGCTAAAGTAGTTGCCGGTATGAGCAACCACCTCTCTTCTCTCCGGACGAGTTGTTGACTCAGTTTCCTCCCCACTTGCCAGCAATCTCAAACCTCCATTGTCTCCACACTCTCTCCTCCACCAAAACGGCATCTCTACTACAAAAATCTCTTCCAGAAGATCGATCTTCGAAACCTCTCAATGTCCTCATTCAAGTCAACACCTCAGGCGAGGATGCAAAATCTGGCTTGCCTCCGCTTACCGCATCCTCGGTTGAGACGGCAGATTCGGAGGTGGCCCAGTTGGCCATACATGTTATTGAACAGTGTCCTTCACTCCGCTTGGAAGGATTGATGACGATTGGGTCCTTAGAGGCGTCACATTCTGAAGGCGAAAATCCAGATTTTGAGACTCTCAAGACGACACGCGATATTCTGGCGAATTTCTTGTCCTCAAAATATCCAGACACTTCACAGAAATGGGGTAACCAGGGTAAATTGTTGTTGAGCATGGGAATGTCCAGTGACTTCGAGGAAGCGATTCGAGCTGGAAGTGACTTAGCTCGAGTTGGTACAGGCATTTTCGGCTCAAGAAAGACAAAAGAGGAAGTAAAAGCAGCGCAGTAACATATACAGTAGATATATCGTACATCATCTAATAGTAAAAACTTTTTCCAAGTCATTTTCCAACCCTCCATCCTTTCCGCTCCAGTATTAACAGACGAGGCCGCAACTTCATGCTCAAGACATTAGTTGGAACAATTTTGGTCACTTGATCAACCAACTCCCTAGGATCTTTTAACCCTTGCCTCCCGGATCTTAGAAGAGTGACAATGCTTGGATCAAGTGTCCAGCCATCGAAACCCTGCACTTCTTCGATCTGTTCCCATTCTGCTCTGAACGATATGCGTAACGATGATGTTTCTGATATATCAGCAGCTTGTTCTGCCTCAAGAAGTAGGTGTGTGAAGTGTGGGGACTGTAGGAGCTCTGAAAGACTAAGGTTTTCAGTTTTGTTGTAAATTGCTTCCATTGAAGCAGGAGGGGAGCCGGGAAAGGATGGACTCGAGTGTTCGTGGAGGAACAACGAGGCACCGGTTTGCGCTGCAAGGTTTGAGATGTGAATGTGAGCCGGACCTGAAAATGTGGTTCTAATCAGGGGTAACGTCAGTGAAAATGGGCTGCACTTACGGGTGTGGGCTTCAGACTGCGCGATAGACACAAAGCCATTGGTTGCAGGCAAGTGCAACTCCGCCAGGGTAGTTGCTCATGGAGGACATAGTCTGAATACTAAGTGATCGCGAAATTCAAGACTATGAATCCGAAAGCAATTAGGAAGGCGACACGACCCAAAAAGCTGCCTTTCCTCTGGCCAACCCTAAAGAAAATCACGTTAGTGATAACATTTCAACACTAGCGATGACATACAATGCTCTCATCCCTCTAGCAGCACCAACATTGAATATTGGCACCACGTAAACAATGAAACGCCACTCCTTATGTCCAATGGCACTTATTAAGCCAATAAACATCAGACAAGGAATGAGGAGCGCGCGAATTCTCCTGTCCAGAATAAAACCAAGGGCAGACAAAGGGAGAGCACTGAGTAATAGCCTTGGTAAGAACGTTTTGATGTACGTGGATGCGGGGGATGTCTAAAATGGTGTGAGACAGGGTAGAAAACGAGCAAATCAAGTAGAGTTACACCCCAGTCAGAACTTTTTCCTTGGACTACATTGAAGTAAAAGTTGTCGAACTCGGGCCAAAGAAGAGGTTGCTGCCAAAAGTAAGAGTCAACGGCCACTGAGGTAGCTATCGAATATGTTGGTTTTCAGAGACGACTGCCAAACTTCTTAGAAGAACATACCGATGGAAGCAACTCCCGCAAAGGATGCACCTCGCAGGAGTTGAATGAATCCTACTTGTCTTGTAACTAAAGCTTGTAACGCCACTGGTGCGAGCAGCAAAGCAATCTCTGCACGAAACACGGCAGTGGCAAAGACAAGAACATTTATGCCCTTCAGAATGTTCTGCATCGTCGGTCTTCTCGTATTTGGTCCACGGTCAAGCAATAGAAACGTCGCGTAGTTGACTGTATAACAGTATCAGTTGGCAGGAAAAATAGAGTGGCAGAACGGGACGCACCTGGCACCAAGGCATACATATTTGGTATAGTTCTACCCATCCAAAAGGGTAGGTGAAACTGAGAAATAGACAATAATGCAAAGAAAAAGCTTGTAGGTCTTCCAAATCGACGAGCAACAGCATGTCGAATTCGACAGATCATGAATGCGTTTGCTGAAGCAAGTACAAGTCTCACTGAATGTGGTTAAGATACACAGAAAAAGATATTGTGAAGAACTTTGAACTTACGTATTAATTGTATGTCGAATTTGGAGTGAAGAAGATCGAAACGTTGTGCAACCTGTAGGCACGGTGTTGCAAGCCAAGCCAGAAGTGCACTACCAATAAATGTCCTCTTTACAGGTCCTGGGTTGATAATATGGTCGTACTAGTTCGCGCTGCGTGAGCCAAAATGAGAAACATAAGTGCTTTTGTGGCTCACTTGAAGAATACTTGATGGTTGGACTCCATACATGAGCACATCGTGAGTCACATGAAGGTTAAAAGACTCCTCTACTTTCGTAAAGGGAGCAAGAAAAATGTGAGTCCAGCTCGTAGCTAGAATCAAAAGATCCAGAATAAAGCTCATGAGCAGAGAGGTCAAGCGTGGGAATGACGTAAGACGCAAATGCGCATATTTCGGGTATGAATTTCACGTGCTTTCTTGTGGCATAGAAATGAAGATAGGACAAACAAAAGTGAGATGTAGCTCTGTTCTACCCCTTCACTACTATACGTGAGATATTTTTATTTTGAATTCACTTGGCCAATGATCCTCTCGCAGTACAGAGCTGGTAATTATGCACGGTCTCAAGCAACACTGCTTTCGGAGGAGCATGAGGGATTCACAAGCCGAGAACTAATCTCACACCTACAGTGCTATGTACATAAGAAGTATACCGTACTGAGATGAAGTAGGCCCCATCACTGGCTAACACCATGAAATGATATGCGAGGCTCTATGCGAGAGATTTTTGTATGACACAGAGTAATTACTGCGGAGTAGAGGTCAAGCACAGGATAGTTGACAGAACATTCAGTGAAGTGGACCATAAAGATAAAATGGCCACCACCCTGTTATGTAAGAGCCAGGTCTGGCTGGGCGAAGACCTAATGAGAAAATTGAGCATCCAGTCCCTGGAAGGGTTGTGTATTCAATCTACTGCTGAGCAAAGAAAATAAAGGAAAAGGGAGTGACTGAGTTCGAGGTTTAGAACGGGAAGGGGCTGATCTGGCAGACTCTGCAGGGAGCGGGAACCAGAGATAAGAAATGAGTTTCCCAAGAACTCCAGAGCAGGTGAGTGGGATTCACATCCGAAAATATCGGAAAATAATCAGCACGGATTAAATTTCTTTAGAAAATTCCAAGATGTGCACATCGGAAATTGTAGCGATGACACTATTAGGTGATCGTAAAAACAGGCTAGATAGCTGTAGACGCAAAGGTCTACCGAGATACGTGCCCTAGCATGCTCAGTTGTGGGTAGTCAGCATGGTCGTGCGAGCCGGGATGCTAAAAACGAGAAAATGGACCTTTCCTAGAGTTTCAACGGAATATGAGCCAGAAATGACTCCCCAGTCAAAGAATAGAGAGGCCAATTACTTCAAAGAACTGATGCTTGACGATTGCGCTATCGTATGAACGCTTCGAACACTCACATCGAGATTGTCAATTTGAAAAATTGAGAAAAAGGCAGTGACGATTCTGTCAGAGTGTAATGAAAAATCCCACAACTAAGGAAAAGACTTAGCGCCAGGAGTCTGGCAGCTAGCTGGATTTCCGAGATAAACGTGAAGCGGTGACCGTGCTGTGGGTTTAGAATGACACTGAGCCTCCCGTCTGACAAGTCACCAACTGTTCCCAAGAAAACGAGAGTGGTTTTAGGCAATTGATGTGGCCTTTTTACGGACAACGACACGTGGATATGGAGTTGCGCTAGGACGAGAGTTTCGTAACACTTGGATCGTTTAGAAGGAGCGAAAATCTACAGGCGCTGGCGAACTCGGCTTGATCTCCGACGGTCACTATCACTCTTGTGCAGCAAATCAAGTACGTCCTGAAAACGTTACGGGACCCGCAGTTGTTCCATTTGCACCTATTAAGTTTACCTGTGATTATTGATCGCTGGTGTTCTTTTCTGGGAATGTTGCCTGAGAAAATCCCTCACCGCACCTCCTGTTGCCGGGTTATTGGGGAACCGAATGCAGGTTGGTTGATCTTTTCAGAATGAAGGGTTGATCTCCCTGAGTTACATTGTCGTCTTTTGGTGAGAATGCGAACCAGGTGAGACGAGTCTCAAGCAGAGCATTCTCTTGGAATCCGTCCTCTCTACAGCCTTAGCCATCGGTTACAGGCACCTTATTAAGCCTCGAGATGGATTCACTTTCAACAATCCCCAATGTCAACTCCTCACGTACGAAAGAAACGAAGCCATACCAAGAGCAAGCTAGGTTGCTTGACGTGCAAAAAGTCAGTATCTTTTCCAGACTTCACTGCCTGTACTTACATACCTTACCTTTAGGAGGCGTGTCAAAGTGAGTAGATTGTACTAGTGGGACTATCCCTTTTTTTGACCCTTTCATCCCAATCTTTAGTGCGACCAGACCAAGTACGGTTCATTCAACGGCACATTTTCCGTCTTTACTCACCACAAGACAGCTTTCCCAACTGCAAAAATTGTTCTAATCGCAAGATAGAGTGCGACTGGCCACCCCTCTATGCTCCTCTTAATGAGGACGAAAATTCTTTGAAGTCCGGGCCTATAATGCAACCGAGCTTCACACAGGGTCTTGAGAGTGATGACCTCGAGCTTTTACATCACTTCACAACGTCTACCGTTTTGTCGCTCACAGACATTTTTGGGATCGAGTTTCCGGAGGTCCTTGAGGTTTATCAGCGACAAGCCCCCCGCCTTGGGCTGGCTCACCCAGCGCTGATGCACTCTATTTTATCATTTTCGGCCTTGCACCTCTATTGGCTCAACCGTAACGGCACTTCCTCTGTGGCCGATTGGTACTATTCCCTTTCGTGCTATCATCGAGCACAGGCTGTCCAGACATTTGATCCCACTCCTTGCACAAATCCTCAGTGTGGACCGTTGTGCTCTTGCGGCCAACGCACAACTGCCCAGTTCCTAACAAATATCATTCTCTCTTTGCATGCGGTATGCGAGTCGATGATCAAGCTTCCTACTTCAGTCCACCCCCATATGAGAGTGATGCACTGGCTGTTGAACGGCAAGCGAGACCTGGAGCGCTTCTATTGTACTGAAGATGGTCATGTATTAGTTGGGCCGTCTTCGCCTGCATCATCTCAAGGGCAGGGCCCTAGCGTATACTTTCCAACCACCCCGACTACCGCTTCCAGCTCAACTCTCCCCATCTCACTGTCCCCAATTCTCTTCTCGCTCCATCTCCCGTATTCTGGCGCTCCGGACGATGCTGAACTCCTCTGGCCGACGCCTCTTGACACAGCTCAGATTTATGCAGACATGGTTCATGGTCTTCATGTCAGCTATCGCCTTTTCTTCGAACGACATGCCCCCATGCGTGTTATTTACATGTGGTCGTCTCAGTTGATGCCAGAGGACGGCCTTACATTCATTTCTCAACGCCGCCCTCGAGCGCTCATAATCTTGGCACACATTATCGCATTGCACCGGTGGTGTAATCTTGCCGGTGCGACATGGTGGGAAAGTGAGTCTCAAAGCTCGCTGGATCTCATTCGTGACATGCTTCCCAACGATGCCTGGAAAGCATACTTCGATGCTAGTTTCACATCTGTGTGAGGTAAGTAGATGAACTGACAAATTAGCTCAGGTCAGATTTGCGTGGGACCCAAATTGGATTTAGTCAACAATAATTGTACTGCTATGTATTGAATACACCCGGCATTTAAATTTAACCTGTGTCGATCTTGGATGTCCACGATTCTGAGAACGTGGCCGGAACAAACAACTCGGAGTTGTCGGCAGGGTAGCCGCCCCACTTTGTGGTGTCACAGTTCATCATGAACTTGGTACTACAATTTCTAAGACTATTTGTTCAGTTGACTGAATGTCTTCAGGGCGTACCACCAGATCATTGTTCCACACTGCAGGTTCCTCTTGCATTACAAACTCGATCTGACCGCCGGTCGCGAAATGGTCATGATGAATAATTGGTTTCTCAAGTTTTTCGCCATTAACTTTGACAGATTGAACATATGGTTTGGTCGAAGATGCGCCGTGTGAGGTGATGATAAGAGGTTTTCCTGAGGGCAGATCCAATGTGGTTTTGTCAAACAAGGGACTGAGGAGTGTCTTAGCAACCGAAGGTAGTGATACAGAGACAAACCTACGATCCAATTACATATTCCTTTGACACTGGGTTGACTGGATACCAGCCCATTGCCGAAAATATGTACCAAGCACTCATTTGACCACAGTCTTCATTCTGGAAAACAAAAATTAGGATCTTGTGCTATGAAGGAAGGTTCGCCCGTACACCGGAAAGCCCTCGGGCAGTATTGTTATAATCGGAAGCTGCAATTGCGCGAATGATCTCTTGACCCTTCGAAGCTGCACCGGCCAAAGCGTAGAGGTACGGAATGTGGTGAGAAGGCTATGGCCAGACCGTAAATGAATCGGATAATCTAGAAGAAACAATAGACAAACCTCATTGGTATGGTCGTTGTGGCCGCCATTAAAATGCTAAGATGGATATTAGCACAGCGACCGACCGTAGGTGAGCAGATTGTCTAACATCATCCAAACTCTGAACGAACTTTGACGGTCCTCCTCTTGCTTTTATGAGAGCGTCGACGTCATGAATAATATCAAACGAATATGCCCATTTATCACCCTCGGTCCAACCGTTGTCTTCGCCGGCCCACTCTCCATTCGCGTTGCGTGCCTCCATAAAGCCAGTTTGGGTATTGAAAATCTTTAAAGGAGCTGTTAACGATCGATTAAGGAAAAAGTCAACTGTCTCTGAATCCTTCCCGAGAGCTTTTGCAAGCATTGCGACACAATAATCGTCATCTAACATTAAAATATCAATCAAGGTTACCCATGAAAAGTGAAGAAAACACTGACAAGCATAATCCAATGTCCGGGATGCAGATTCAGAGTGAATGTCATCCGCAACCCAACCTTGGTCTGCGTAAACTGAGCTCAATCCCGCTCGCACTTCGAAGTCAACATTCTATGCGAAAGGGTAAATATTGCACTAGAAAACAATGGGGCGGCGAACCTCTTCTCGGTCGTCGTATCTACAACACATATCAATAGCCGGTATTTAGCGGAAATAGATTAGACTTACACTGTGTTGTGGTCGTTCAAGGGTGGGACAGTCGCATCCTTGTAAACAGCCTCCCAGGCTAGGTCACGGTCAAAACCGGTGACACCTTTCACTACAGCCTCTGCTACCAACGAGTCGGCATGCGTTCCAACCATGATGTTGGTCTCAAAGATGTTTTTCCACATCGGGAGCCAGCCTAAAAACATTAAAGCCCAGAAAAATACGGGTTTTAGCATGACATACCACCCTCCTTGTAGTCTTGTAGCATACTGGTGATCATATCAGGAACGCGTTCGGGAACCATCAGAATTTGCCAGGCCCATTCAGCACGGTAGGTATCCTAGAACATATGATGGAGGATTCATTAGATCAAAAGGAAGATGACCGACCCAGATAGAGTATCCTGTGTAGGAGGTGCCAGCATGAACTTGTCCGTCATACGCCGAGAAATAACGACCGTATTCGTCCTGCTCGTAGGGATACTATAGGGGACGTAAATATAGTTTCAGCACTTCAAGAATATGGGACTACCTGGAACGAATGGAACACAGCTAGTTGAAGGTTATGCGCATGGAAGGGCTTAACTAAATGGACGAAGCTAACCAGTGTAAAAAACTTCCTTGTCTGCATCTGAACCTCCTTCAACTTTGACGCGCTTCATCTTTTCGACCCATGCGGTCCGCGTGGATTTGGCGGTTTCCTCGAGAGACTGCCCGTCTGGAATTTCACGGTTCAAGTTGTTTCGAGCTTGCTCGATAGAAATGAACGAGACGCCGACTCGCACGTTGACAACAGCTCCTGAATTAAAATGCGCATATGCGGATAACAAAGGGGTTTGAGGAAATTTTGTTTCACCACTGTGAGTTGTTCCATTTTGAATAATCCCAAAGTCGACAAAATCAACGTCAAAGCGAGCACAGAAGTACCCTTTGAAGTTTGATACTGCTCCCTTGATCGATATTGGAGCAATTATAAAGTCTTGGATTTCTGAGTTGGTACCACAGATTTCCCTTTGGACTGGGTCGACTTCAATCGTGCCGTTAGGGTACCTGAAGATAAAGTTCAGGACACAGAATATTGCAGGAAAGGACTGGCATACGTTATATTTGTGGGAGTGGACGTTATAACGGAAGGACGCGAAGCTTCAATGATGATATACGGGGACGTGTCTTTGCCGAAAGTGAAACGCAGGTGGCCGACACGAGACGCTATGGGATGGTTAAGTCAGCTAGAAGAGAGCAGAAAACAACCAAGAATTACTAGCAGATTGCTCCGCAAAAACCTTCCCTCCTTCAGGTAAGGCAAGTTCGGCAGAATAGTAGCTCGGGGAAAGGACCTCTTCGTTCCGATTTGCGAATGCCATGCCTCGCTTCGCAAAGTCAACTACAGGATTTTTTCCTGATCCAGGAATAACTGCAAGATTAGCAGATTCGCCCATCCATATTGCCGGCTACCATTTGATGAGAACTAACGAATCGAAGAGTGTTGAGCGAACCTGGTGAGTAGCTAGACTGATTAAGCATTGTTTTGTGCAAGAAAAAGAAAAAAATAAACCTTGAAACCCATGAATGGAATTCGCCGTATAATTGTATGGCGTTTTAGAAACGTAGTTTTCGTGTGTTTGAGCAACCCAGCGTGTCATGCCGAATGGCGGAGCGGTGCTCGGTATCATCTTGGACGAGCGTTACATCTATTGGAGGATTAAAGGGAGAGCATAGCTTACACCACCAGAGCCATTGGGCGTGTCACCTCCATTTCCGATTAACCTGACACGAGGTTAAGTTACGTAGGGAAACAAGTTGAGAAACCTAACGAACGGGTTGATGTAATCGAATTGCTCACAAGCTGGCTCAGAGAATGAAGCAGGAATAGGTGCTCGTGCAAAAGCGCCAACAGAAAAAACAATGAGTGCGGCCGGCCACCGTTGTCGAATGAAGATCATGAGCGTTGGAGCCAGGGCAGAGCGGGCTTGCAACCAGTCGCGTCGGTGGACGGGCTTGGTTAAATATTACATACATGCAAATATTTTGCACTTAAGTGCACAGAATATCTTCCTGAAACATAGGCTCTTCTACATAGTAAATACAGCTAATTTGAGAGATGGTCGATGGAAAGAGAAGATAGTCAGCTTAGCTAAGCTCTCCTCCCTCTCGGTCAACGTTTACGCTCAATGCAGCCCAGTCGCGTGAAAGGCATCGCTTTGGCGTTGCTGGGCTTTGCTCGCCTTAATAGTGCTACCCTTACTTTCCACCTCCGTCATCTCCATGCTGTTTCCTCAGATTCCGCCAAGGTTATCTTCTCAGACGTCACGCCTCGCATGTTGGATTCCTCGTCCACAGTCAGCTCGGACAGCGATAGGGAACTGTTATCATCCTACTCTGTATCAACAGATTCTGTTCTTGTTCACCGGCCGCCTACAAAAGAGCTACACGCTCAGGCGATCTTGCGTTCCAAATTTGATGGACAGTCCTCTAACTTCCCGTGGGATGAAGAGGAGATGCTGGCTCCCAACACAAGTAGTCGAGCCACATTGCTCACACTGGCAAAGATGACGAATAACGCATATCTCCTCCCTGGGGATAAAGGATGGTATGACCTAGGAGACCAGTGGAATGCGGTATGTCTTCGTTCTTGTAATTGACATTATCTGATACACTTCCCTCAAGTCCTACCAATATGGATGGGAACCAGACGATGATGGGTTCAGAGGTCATGTGTTTGCCACAGAGGATAACAGTACAGTTATACTGAGTATCAAGGGTACGTCCGTTCCGTCCTCTCTGCGGCCTCTCTCATAACTCCAAAAAGGTACCAGTGCTGGTATTTGGGGTGGTGGACCTACTACGAAGAAGGATAAGCTCAATGATAACCTTCTGTTCAGTTGTTGTTGTGCGAGAGTTGACTGGACTTGGTCTACCGTCTGTGATTGCTATCGCGGTGGTTGGAATTGCCACCAGGATTGTGTTGAGACGGCTTTAACAACCGAGAGTTTGTTTTATCCTATTGGAATTGTGGGTTTCCTAATCACAATTTTCTTAATATGCAACAATTACTTAGCTTTACGTGGCCAGAATTTATACAATAGTAGGTTCCCCGACCTCCCGACATTCTAGAGTTGAACACTCTGCTCAAGATCTGACATACCTCTATCCTTACTCCAATATTTGGGTCATAGGACATAGCCTCGGTGGTACGTTTGCCGGGCCTTGTGAAACTGTTCAAAGTCATATTCACGTTGCAGGTTCTTTGGGCTCCTTGATCGGTGCAACATTTGGGGTCCCAGTAGTGACTTTCGAAGCACCGGGAGAGAAGATGGCTGCATCCCGACTGCACCTCCCTACACCCGTAAGGTTCTCCGACAATGACCGGGACACAACAGCTAATCACATCTCCAAGCCGTCGACGCTGCATATTACCCATGTATACCACACCGCTGACCCTATTGCGATGGGTACATGTACTGGTGTCCTTTCGTCTTGCGCTCTTGGGGGCTACGCCATGGAATCCAAGTAAGTCTACTCCACACCCTTAAACGACTCCCTGGTTTTGGGATACCCCGAGGCTACGCGGAGTTTGGGACCCTTTCGGCTCTCGCCGAGTTAAACTTTAACCACTTATATCCTCTCCTCTTAGATGTCATACTGGGGTAACCATTGTGTACGACACTATACAGAACCTCTCCTGGTCTTCTGACGTTCGAACCCATACAATTGGAACTATTATTGAGAGACTTCTGAGCGAGCCATGGGCACCCAGTGAAGAGATCGGGCGGGAAGTTCCAGAGCCTACACCTCAAGACGACTGCGTGGTAAGTGGTCTTTTCCGGATGATCTTGACTAAATGGTGAGTCAGTAAGCTAATCTGTCACGTCCAGGAGTGTTATAGATGGGACTTTGAGGAACACGACTAGGTAGCCGAGAATAACGATATCTTAAAGATACTTGCCTGCTATGACAGAAATGGTAGGAGGTGTGGCCACGGCCTGGCCAGGCTCGGTTTTCAAAGTGGCACAGTCGGGGTCGCTGCTCGTCTCGTTGACGATAAGGCCTTCGTCTTCGTTTTGACGTTAAGTTGTCGTGGCAGTCGGCGACGAATTTGAGCTGGACAGAAGCAATGGGAGGCGAGACAGGGCTAGACAGATATTTGTGCACTTCTGTCTCTCGAGAGGATGAGAAGTGAATAACCAGTGCGAATCGGGGAGGCCTTACAGGTTCAACAAATGTTCTCAGAGCCAGGTTTTCGTTATCGTTTGAGACAATGATTGACGACGTTCATTACTCAGCGGGAAATAGCTGTCAGGTACCAGATAAACATCCCACGGCTGTCCGATTACCTTGCATCGTGTAAAATTTCAACTAGACAAGGTAGCCGTTAGCTGCACACGAGTCAACCAACCATCTTGAGAAGGACCAGAGAGAAGGGTTTGATCGCACGAAGGCTGTCTAAGTTTGGCGCTTACCCCGCATTGACGATCGTGATCTTGTGATTCTTTGCGATCAATGATTTCTAGCCCCGCCTGGGAGGTGGCCAGTCACGAAAAAACATGATTTCTGCGTTTCGTAGAGATGAGGTACGGCTGTCTTCCAGTATTTAAGACGTTGCGACGGCTTTGTATGCCCCCACAATATTTCCTGGTTGCAGGCCCTCGGCTCCGTTTCTGTGGAGTTTGTACGTATAAATTTAGACTTAGACCCCGTGAACCGTTAAGGCCCTGGGTGGCTTTATATAAAGGGGAAAGGATGCTATTCTTCTTGCCTAACTCTTTCCAAACTTCCACTGCCAACCATCCATTACCATCTACGATGACCTCTCCGCGCGCTGAACCTATTGCTATCGAAAAAGGCCACGGTCGAAGGCCGAGAAGCATGTCGCTGTCGTCCACATCTTCAAACAGTGCTCCATCGTCGCCAGAGCTGACTACGCCTTCGGCATCTTTCTCAGCTGCGAATGCTCCGCCTAGCACATCCCCTATCATGAGCTTCCTTGCCCAAGCTCAAAAATCGCCTGGCTCTGCCACCTTCCCGTTCAGACGGCCGTGGCAAAATCCCGTATTTGAAGGTAAGCAGGCTGGTCAGCGTCAATTGATAAGCGTTTATTCACTCATTTTTTCTCATTATTACAGAAGAGGAAGAAGATGAGGTGCCAGTTAGTCCCAACCATGTCCGAAGGGCCAGCACACAAGCGATTAACCGCTTCACTCAACCATCTACTTCGCCTACGGACCTTGCTAGCGGCGACAGGGGCACTGGTCTCCTTCGCCGCCTCTCGATCGGCGGCCCCACGCTTGTTAGGGTAAATCCACTCCTCGTTACTCCGCATTTTAATTCAAGTCTAACCTTTTTTTTACACTCTAGCCTCCCACTGAAGGACTGATGCGCTCTGGCTCGCCCCCAAGGGTTCCGCCCAATTCCGCTGTCAGCCCCACACCTACCTTATCTACTCCAACTCCCAAGGGGCGTGCTCCTCGTCGTTCGGCAACGATCAGCCTCGAGAAACCACGTAGAGCGCCCTCTCCCATGGGTGAAAGAATCCTCAAGGGCCACTTTGACGGCTTCAATTAGGGTGCTCCACTGTCCTCTTCATCACTTCGTTATACCTCTCTCTCTTTCTCTCAAAATCCCTCACCCATCTGCATTGTACCATTATTCCAACTCCCTTCCATCGTGAGCGCAATACATACAGCTAGCGCCGTGTTTTGGAGGTCAGTTTTGATACTACTGCCACCTCCTTAGAACAATTTACTGACCTGAAACGCTTTTGTAGGTGGTTCACCGTCTTTAGCATCCAGATTTTCTTTTGCCTTGTATATCGTTATACATTGTATCACCACCGATTGTACTGTACTTACTATCTTTCGTTTGTCCTTTGGACTTCGTTATAGACTCTGCGCTTCTCAGAATATACATGTGAATAAAATACACCCAGAACCTAAGGGATCTTGTTACAATCAAACTTTGGGAACTTGGGGACGGCTTCTCCCCACCTCAATCAACCCCCGATATATATCGGTTATGATACACCGCTCATGCTTGACTTCCCCACTATTGGCACTGGCCGCTTCGAGAATAAGATCTTCCTCCTCACGATCGCTTGAATGTTCCAAGGCACTGGCTCAACTTCAGATTGTGCCTTTACCTTGCTTTCACCTATGTCTACATCCATCTTTTCTTCGTCATCCTCGAGAGGCACATCCCGAATAGGTCGTTTGCCTTTCACCATAATGCCGTACGGTTTCGGCATCGACACGATCTTGCCTTCTAATAGGTTGTGTCCAATAAATAGAGTGGCTTTATTCTGTTGATAAGTTGAGAATGTGCTTTTTTATCATTTTAAAGGGGAAAGTAACACGCAACTGTAGACGCGTCGATTGTGAGTTTGCCAACCAATTGACCATCCCGTTCGCGAACGCTCTGGTCGTTCATCTCAAGGTAGCCTTGTAATTCGATGAGGACAATCTCAGAGTCTGAGATCTTGGCTAGTGTTGGTGGTAGTTTAGGGCACGAAGACATTGTAGGATCGAATGTTATTGGGATGATCATCGTGGTTCAGGTTCAAGTTTTAAGACGCGTCGCGAGATGAGAAGGTTTTGATTTTTTTCCAAATGGTGTTCCATTTCATTGAGGGGAACTATTGCAGTAGTAAAATACAAAAGTGGAGGGTTTGGATGATAGCAAGTACGAAAGCAGCGATTGGGTGTCTAGTAGATAATAAACAATGCGGAGAAACCCAAGTTATGAAAAAAAAAGGTTATTATCGAAGTGAAGTGGAAGAAGAGAATCCGAAGATCGAAAAGAATATATGAATGAACAATGCGTAGATGGATGGGGTATGGATGTCATGAAGATATTGGAGATGCAGAAGAAAGGACGAAAGATGATATGAACGAAGCTAGTGTTTTGTGTGCTTGGGTTGACGATCGACGTCAAAGCCAAGATGCCATGGGGATATAAAATGTGATGTGAGGAGCATTGGAATTGTCTATCCGTAGACGATTCTAAAGAGCAGAATTCAGTAAAGGTGGAAAAAAAGATTGTGAAAGGGGAAAACTCACCCTCTAGGGGTCGTGGATATCGGGCGGAAATCAGTCCGACCATGGGCAATAAAGTGCCTGAGGGTAACTTCCCAATCGTCTCTCGTGTCCCAAGTAATGCGCGCAGGATGGTCGACTTCAACAGGCATAACCTGGCTGATCGTCCCACACTGAAGGATAACGGTGAGTGCACCGATTCCTCCATTCGCCCGTGAACGGGCATCACGCTCCTTGATTTGCCCAATGACTTCTCCGTCAGTGATAAACTCCAAAGGTACAAGCTGAGCTGTCTGCACTGAGAATCTTTGGAAAGTATGAGCAAAACAAGTTTTTTTGGGAACAAAGAAAAGGAGACATACAGCGCGGCACTCTCTTCAAGCTGGAGGTTAACAAGAAGACCATAACGACGAATGTTTTCTGGATGACGTTTGACTCGGAGAGCCTGGTAGCCAGCCCAGTTCAAAAGCGTTTGGTGGTTTGTGGTAAATCGGCGAAGAGATTGAACGACAGCTTTGTCGGGAACACCCTCCTTGGTCATCGTCGTGTGTTTGCAAATCCGTTTGTGGTCTGCCCAGTGAGAGCGTTGACATTCGTCAGACTGGAAGAAAAAAGGTAAGAAAAATCGCGAAAATACTGGCAGGACGAGCTGAGACATACGCAGTACTGTGTCGTCAACTGGATAGAAAGAAACAAGTTCGCATTAGATATGATGTCAGATTATTAAAATCTTGGAAACTTACGCATCCTCCACAGACTCTGAAGCGAGCATTGGATTCAGCAGCACCGCACTGATCACAGATGCGGTAGGTGCGAGCGGGTTTGCCCATAGCATGGGGTTGGGCAGCGTAGTAGTTAGCAGCGGCGGGATGCTGATACATGGTGGCCATTGTTGTCGTTGAGTAAAAGCTGAGATCAAGGTAGCTGACTCGTGCAGCATCGTCGAAGTATGAGGACACCTTTTTATAAGAGAGGCGGCTGTCGGGACGTATGTGCGTAAGACAAAAGACCGTGTTGGAGGTTTGACAGCCCGAGTCTAGTTCTTTTGTTCTCTGGCTTGGACACGCACCCGCAGAAATCTTCCTCGAAGCATCATGCCAAATCCCAATTGTAGTGCGAGGAGTGCAAACACAAAAGAATTGATGGCCCATCATAATTCTTTGATCCAGCCTGAGACTCTGCACAATAGGTCTTTTGTTCTCCACCCGCTCCTTCTCCACATCACTGCGCGCGCTTCTAGAATATATTCGACGACACCATGAAATGACTCTTGAGAGTAATGAACAATCAATTTATAGAACACGACTCCAGCTTCCCTTTCATGGCTCAATATGCGCGCTCAAAGGCCAGCTTTTCATGTCACGCATTTGGGAAATTTCATCACCTCAGAAATTCATCGGGCTTTCAGGCTATCTATCAGTCCGATGACATTTCTCTTTGTGTTTCTTTCATGACCGTACCTCGCCCTGATCGACAGGCCTCCCCTCAGAAGTTAGTTTAAACGTCGGCTACGACGGTCAGGGACTAGAGAGAACAAGAGATTTGAAGAACAAGACCCTTCCTACTATCTTTTTGTGTTCCGGTGCCTTTGACCTATTGTGGGTCCGTTCAATCCTGAACTCCGCAAGATGTTGGTGTAAGCGAGTAACCAGAGAGAGTAAGAAAACAATAGGCAAGAGCCACCATTGGAGAATATTCGTGTTCGTGTCAGTGTAGTGCGCTTGTAAGAAACTAATGTTGCGTACATCGGAGGGTCAGGAAAAGACTGGTACGGCCGTTGCTTCTCTCGCTTTGGGAGTTCAGATCCAGTGCAAGCGAAAGCGAGGCACGAGGATGATGCATGGTTACTAGGAGCTAAGTCAATCGCATAGTTGGGGAGAGAAAGACAATACGGTTGTCGATATGTGACACATGCAGTGTCCACAGCATCGTTAAGTGGATTGTTTCCACTTATACGTCAGGTTTGTGCAAATTACAACCTTATCGAAGCTCTGGAGGTGTAAGCCGATTCAAAGTTTATCCCCCATGGGTAGTCAGGCTATATTATCAATATCAGGAAGAGGATGACGACGAAGTGATGCCAGAGAGCGTACTGTTCTTTGAGGGTAAGAAATCTGACGAATTTCTATCCTCCCGGGTCGTGCGCCTTTCTCAACTTTCTCATGGACTAAGTTCAAAGAGTAGCGGTTCATGGCATCTATCCATTCTCTTATGTTCACGAGTTACATATATATCGATTCTTGTGATAGTTTGAAAAGAAAGCCGCAATATACCAATGAATGGGACATACATGTTCGGGAATGTGATGTGCATAACGAATCATTGAAGTCGACAAGAGAAATAAGCCTGGGAAAGTAAAGGCAGGGTTCGCTAGAAAATCTAGCCAGTGTTTTCTCTCCATGGCATGGGTCATAAAGTATAGATTCAAGTCGGCTCGAGCAGGACATCGAGAAAGGTGTATGATGGTCTTTCATCTCAAAGAGGTCGAGGTATGGGAATAACACAGGCATTGCAAAATCAGGCTACCACTGATTCACGAGTAGAGTGCATGCAGCAAATCCAGTTACAAGAACGAAAAGAAGAGGCATGCGCAGAGCCCTAAAGATCTAGTGAGACTAAATTGAGGTGGATGGAAGAGCGCCATCGAAATAAGTCTTACCCAAAGCTTGTTTAGTGGGTGGATATATGGATTCTGGGACGTTGAGGTTCAGGGTTCAGAGTTTACGAAAGGGTAAGGACTGTTGCGAAATGTATAAGATAATAACTGGAACGAGGGTTTTGGCGTATGAGAATTTGACACTATGTAAGAGGGCAACAAATTAAGGGTGTGAGCTTAGAAAGAAAAGAAAAACAGCCAGCACGAGATGAGTTGCGGAAGAAAGGAATGTGATGTGATGTAAGCTCCACTGGTTTCTGTGAACCTCCATCACTATTTCCCTAGCTCTTCACAGTCCGTTTGTAGACGATGGATACTTCTCAAACACGTCCTTCTACCGCTCCTGATTCTCATGGCTCTTCGACTCTCACCCTCACTGGTTCGTCATCGGCCAGTGGCTCTTCCGAACGACCTGTCCCTACACTCCATCTTCGTGGTGGGCCACGAAAGCCTCGTCAACGAGTTGTATGGAGTGAAGAAGTAGTTGACAATGAAGGATGTGGACGCAAGTCTTCGAAAAGTGTGTATCTCCAGATTACTTTACCATAAACTGCTTTCTCACATTCAAGTGTAGTCTGTTGCATTTATAACAAACCCAAAAAATTTGATGAATCCTCAGACGAAGACTCCTCCGACTCAGATTCAGACTCGGATTGTGGGCATCATCATCACTCTCATCCGTCAGCCGGACCTTCTTCACGCCAACTGGATCCCCGCTCAAGCAGTTCAGTCCAGGAGATAGAACGTCCCGCTGAACCTAATGCGTACGAGCGAGCGCCAGACAAGGGAAAGCACCGTGCACCCTAGAATTTGTCAGCAATACATAACATGTATGTTTACTTTATCTCACGTCACCGTCTCGTCTCGTCTTTGCGATACCCAAGATTAGCCACCAACACTCGTCCGCCTATGTCTATGAAACACACTTACTTGTCTTGGCGCATTCCTGCCGCCGCTCTCTGAAAGTAGATTTAACCACAGGCACTGCTCTTATGATGTTCGACATGATCTACCCATGCTGCTCGTTTATTCAGTCACTGATGCTTACCCTTGACTCTCGACCACGCTTTCTTCCTCAGCTTCGGCTCGCCTCCGATAAATCCCCTTTGTCCTAACTCGCATTGCTGCTACCCAGACGTCGTAGTCGTTCGCTGTAAAATAACATCACTTGGCTCGCTTGGGCTTGACGATCCTTTTTGACGTCAAGTATTTCTGATCTCGAGATGCAGGTTAAACCGGGGTCAAACATGGTGTCAGCGGGCCAATCCCCCTTCAATTCTAGCTGTGTGTGTCAATGCCCAACATATAATAACCGTGGTACCCAGGGTATCTTCCTTCGTTTCCTTTCCCTCCCAGCTATAGGCAAGGTATTGGAATTTGCGACCCCATTGAGGGATGGCTGGCCAATCAGCTGTGGTTGATGCTGGTACGCATAAGCATTAAGTCTTTACATTTCGCTCGCCTTTTCCTGAGTCCATACCGTTCAGACTCCCATCGAGCCCAAATACTGTCTGGGGTTGTAACCTCTTTCAATGTAATCAACGGAGTCGGCCTGGTGCTGACTCTGGCAATCCTTTTAACCACGCTCTTTACCCGTCGAATCTTGCGTCCCTCGACATTCTACGTTCTCCTTATTTCTTTAATGGGCTACATGCTTTTTATGCTCATACTTGCAATTGGTGGTGCCCAACTGACACGAAATCGCCCGGAGGATGAGATTTGTCTGTTCCAGGGTACTATGTTGCAGTTCGCGCCTGTCTGGTTCGTTCTTTTCCTTTACTCTTGTGAGACGGCGCGTTCATTCTACATATGTATAGGCTTGCATTTGCTACTGCAGCATATGCTCTGCAGATGTGGCAAGCTGCCCGAGGCTTTATTGGCCGCTTGGTCAAGCATAAGCGGGCATACAGGTTCTGGCTCATTGCTGCGCCTGTAGCTTTTGCTGTTCTCGTCCTTATCCTAGCACTTGGAGTATAAAACCTTTTTTGGTTTGTTTAATGCTCTTTATCTTACATTCGTTTAGACGGCAATCACGCCGGACGAGGGAAAAAGCATGCGTTTCAAAGCAAAACTCATGCGTGACAACTACGGCGTCGTTTGTTGGATTGCGAGCACCTCTACGTTGGTCCCTTATTTCTCACACTTTGGGTGGAGACTGATTAATCTGTTTTGAACGTATAGCTTGGCTGCTACGTATACAATCGCGAGTTTTGCTGTTGTCTTTGCCATGTTTTTACTTGTTTGTTCATTTCGATCTAAAGTTGCTTTCCCAGAACCTCACCCTTCTCGTTTAGTTATGCTTGTGCGTATCCTAGTCTCCCGAGGATGGTTACACGAAATCGACCTTGAGGACCGTCAAGGCTCTATTCGGCGCTCGACACTCATTAGACTTGTTGTCTTCCTCACCTGTCTCATTATTCTCCTGGGGATATCTTTCCAGACGATTTCCGTCGGGTACCAGGGGAATGGGAAGAAGAACAAAGGGAACAATGGCATTATCTCGCCCCCAACTTTGAACGCATTGATGGGACGAAGCGTGTCTTCTTGGCTATCTTCCCTCTCTTATGGCCCTCACCCTCGGCCTTCAATCCGTACATCTCATTATTATCTTGAGTTGGAAAACTTGATACTGATTTGCAAATATTCAGGATGTCTTGCGAGCTTGGATGTTTTGGAGGAAGGAGCAAGACGAAGGGGAACAGGACCTGCCAGAATTTCCCAAAAACGATACAAACACAGCAGTGACTTCAATATACACGGGGACGTCGACGAGGTTTATGTCTTTGACTCCAGCTCGGACTAACTTCTAGTTATCTTATTGGACATTAGGACTTTGTAACATTGAGTATTTTGGTTTATATATTGCATGGGATGTCATATAGCTGTAAGTATATTTACGTATAAGTCAATGAAGTCGAAAAACACGAAGAGAGAAAATGAACAAGAGCAAACTGGAAACATAAAGCAACTCATCGTTTCGCAACTTTCTCCGCTAGTTCTGCGCCTTTTAGTCTGGCGCGCAGGTATTCCATCCTCGCTTCATACCTCAAGTGACCTCCTCTTTTCCGCACATCCTTCAACTCCTTTCTCATCGACCTAATCGTGTCCCGCCTTCTCCTCAATGAACTCGACTGCAACATTTCTGTCAACTAACATCTTCATCGACAGCCGAGAACGGGACAGGTGA
>JAJTUO010000177.1:0-47511 GCA_021399455.1 Flagelloscypha sp. PMI_526
ATGTTGCCTTCCCCCTCTCGCCCTCTGAGTTGGTGAAGGAGCATGCCGTCCATTCTCCGCGCACATACGACCGCAGTCCCATCGTCGTCGACCGGCGCGCTACTCTTGTGCCATGCCAGAGCGTGGTTGCCCCGGCCGCACCTATCGCTTCCGAGACATGCTCACGGACGACGACCAAGACGATCATACCCAGTTACCTCCATCACTGCACGTTACCACCCTTCTCAAGCACCCCGCTCCCCCTGCCCCGATCTCTGCTCCTCATCCTCAGAATCGGACGAGTCTAGCGACGGGTTCGCAAGTCCACCCCCAGAGCCTTGGGTTTTCTCTGTACGTCTTTATTTTTGTTTGGGTTTATGATTATGACGTCCTCAACCGAATCTCTTATCCTCATTAGACATCGAAATATCAGCCCTTCCGGAAGACAACAGTAGCTACATTTCAACCACCCCAACCCAGGAACGCCCGTTGTCCTTCCTCCCTCACCCAAATCCGCATGCCCCCCCTCTCGACGACATCCCCACGACCCCTACCCGCCGTTCACTCTGTCGCTCAACAAAGGAGCTGTCTAAGCGCACCTCCAACACCCAAACCGAAAGCCAACCGCAAGTCTTCCCCTTCCAAGGCCATATGTAGGGCGATGGCCGGACTTGGCTTCAAGGATGACAATGAGGATGGATGTTTAGGAGGGTTTTAGATCGATTCACATCGTTTGTATGACCATCCAGATTGTTTTTTACGCCATCATCAGCATTTTTCCCTTTTCCGTGGATTGAGAATCAGGACAACTACCTCACGCTCGCACTCTCTGCACTCTGATGGGTTGGCGCAGTGCGCCCTACCGATTACGATACCTTTTAATCATTCGTCCTTGTGTTGCGGTTTTCGTTCATCTACCACCGAATCTCTCGCTTCTCTCTCTTTCTCTTCTTTATTACCATAATACCCTTCGCCACCCATCAACCCCCACAAACCCACATCCAATTGTAACATATTGCATTTCCCGGACTGGTTGCTCGAGTTTTTGTCTCATTTCAAGCTGTCGCGAAAGTCTCCAAACAAAAAACTTGAATCCCGTGACTCGGAAACACCGATCAAAATTCCCGGCTCTTCCGTTCTCCATGGTCTACTACGCCGGCTCTTTTGTTCAAGCGGTCTGGATCCTTGTTGTCTGGTTAAATTTCTTTCCGTAAGCGTCCGATAGGTATGGACGAGCCTCGCCTGGTACGGTAGGTCAGAGTAGGAACCTCGAGGAGGTCGCATGTTTTTCTCTGATTCAGCAGACACGCGACCTCTGTCCTCATTGCCTTGCGGAAGAGGAGCCCGGCCGAGTTTCATGTTGGAGGACCCTCGACTTTAGACCGAATTGGCGGAGATCTGTGACATATAGACATATATGGTCAAAAAGCAAAAAGTTTGAACCCTCGTTTCCTCAAACCGGTGGTAATCAAATGTCTGCAGAGTCCAGAGGAGCAGAGTCCCAGTCTATCTTAGTTTACCTACAAGTCTCAAACACGTGAGAATGACAATTCCGATTCGGACTGAGAAAAGCATAAAATGGAAAATGCTGAGAACCTGGCAGAGTGAGAGAATATGGTCAGGCACCATGAAGGTTTCAGCATTGGATTAACTACTCTTGAACTCAAATGTGCTCTCAGTTTGCGCAAAGGTAAAAAGATAAACTATGTAATGAACATGTGCTGCGTGGTTTTCAAAGGACTGAGCTTGTACATCCGTAGCCTCGCTGCCCATTAGTCGAAAAGTACAATCCTTCTCCTTGTCGAAAGTCGCAGTAGATGGCACTTACATAAATGCGGCAGCAGGAATGCTGACTCGTCAAAAAGTTTCAGGGCAATGGTATCTTCAATACGCGCTTGACTTCCACCACCAGGAATTGTGATAGATAGACGTGTGAGGCTTGGCTACCCGACGTTAGAGGCAAGAAGGCAGGGGATAGTGGCCGAATTAGCGAGAGACTTGATTCGTGTCGTTGGGAATGTAACGTTGCTCAAGTGGGGGCGAGGGAGGCAAAGATGTTCGAGGAGGGAACAATTCTCGAGAAAGCTGAGAGAATCTTCAAGGTAGGAGAATCAAATTCTCTATGATTTAGCGTGAAAACGGTCAGCAATGGCAATGATATGTTGAGTTGTTTTATAAAATGAGCTGGTACCTTGGTATAGCGAGGGTTATCCAGAGGTGGACACGGCGAGGATGGGTGCGTGGAGTCCCTCCACAATACGCATATACGACCTGGCAAAATGGCGGGTAGTTGGTCGACGAGGATAACAACAGTGTCAACAAAAATGCAAATATTTCATTAAGGATCTCGATGGGAAGCGCATGAATGAATACAATATTCTGTCCAGGCATTTTGAACGAAGAGTTTCACCCAGGCCGAAAGGCAAGGATCACCGAGAAATAATCGTTGTTGCGCAACCCAGAAGAAGACCTCTTGAAGCCATCCTGTATATCTGAGTAGTTCAGTAAGTTGTACGTTGTTCAATGAAAAAATTCTACTTGTTTACCTTGGAGGTTGTGTTCCGCTACTGTCGTGCCGTTTGAGTTGAAGAGGCCGAGGCAGGGCAGTTTATATGTCCGGTCGTATCCATAACTTAGAAAATATGGATACTGGTGAGACCTAGCTGTTTGAGTTTTCCCGGATGAGATACCGTTTGTCCCGGTTTTTGGAGCTGACGGGTTTAGCAAGGACTATTGGTCCAATTATCTTCCTCGGTCTGGAAAAGAACACGAGGAATAATAAATGCTAGCTCGAATGTTTATTGTGTCGTGCGGTTTTTTATCAATGTAGTGGTCTTTACTCACCTTCGGCGGACAGATATCTCTGCTGTTGAACACTATGCACTGGCAGTCAAGTTTTCCGGATTCGGCCAGCCGGAAAAGAATTAAAAGCAGGAAGAGATCACTATGGCAAATTAACAAGATGTTGATTGTGGGAGGTCATCTCACAAGGTAGTCAACGCGCGGTACTAGACAAGGTGGTGGAGAAGGGAAACCACGAGAGGCAGTTGACTTTTTGGATTTCGAACTCCAACGCGGTCCATTTGTCATATATTCATTCGGGTGAAGGCATGTACTATACTAGTTTCGCAACACCACATGACAGTGTGAGGAAAAAGGCGAGCTTTATTTTAATTTTCATGCAGCCGCTATTATCCTCTGATCTGAATTCAACGGAGTTACTGTAGAAGGGGGGTCTCAAGCTGGATCTATGATACAAATGGTCAGAAACAGGATCAAAAGCGAACAGTCAGCCCATTTCAAAGAGAGAAAAAGTGCCGCGTTCCATGAAGACAATAGTACATAATATTATGGGCAAGACTAAGTAGAGTAAACCTCTGTTGCCAGTTCAACCAGCGGTAAGAGGACTATAGTCGCAAGCAGCCAGAGATCGCTATAAGCTCGGAAGGACAGGACACCTCCTTGAAGGATATAGCTTGGAGGAAAGTTAATAACTGCTAGCGGCCAAAAGAGAAAAATGGCTGACCTGGATTGTCTGCACCCTCGAACCAATCTGTTCCCAAGACTTCAGCGACCCAAAAGCTTCAGCGAAGGACAAAAATGGTTCACTTACCAAATCGGAAGTAACATCCTCGTCTAACGTCCTCGGGAAGGTTGTCGCACTCCAGACGACTCGAAACACCGCCATATTGGGCTCCCTGAATTAATTGTTAATCGGAGCAGAATATGTAACAAAATTAAGAGGCTACATACACCATGCCAGTCAGAAAACTGAGCTGGACAACCTTGGGTAAAAATACCGACACCACCACCTGGAATTTGAAGATCAAACTGGTTCAAGCCAAGGTCTGCTCCTGTGTTCGTTGCTTGAACAACCTATACACGTCTAACCATGTTAGCACTGTACGCCCACGAGGCAGAAAATTTTCAAGACATGCCATCTTCTTGCCGGAATTAGCCAACGAGGTTGACAAGAAAGTCAGTTCATAGCAGGCACAACACCATGAGCTCTCCGACCCGCCTGCAATGCTTGTAGCGGCAAACCCATAAGCGAGGAGGTCAGAGACAGCGAAGGGAGAGGTGTCTACGCAGGAAAACGATGCTCCTCCGTCACAGCCAGAATGATCATTAGGATCGGTGAGCTTTGTCCCTCCGGCGTCGCAAGTTAAAACAGGGGAGGAAACAAATGCCTAGGCCACAAATCAATAAGACACTTTAAAAGAATCAGAAGGGGAGAAAGATAAACTTTGCCATGCCAAGCACAAGACGGTTTGCAACAATCCCAATAGCGAGTAGTTCTGCCCATCTGCTGAGCATAAGCAGCAAGAGCAATGAGAAGGACGAGAAGGGCAGTGTTTAACATGAGGTGGAGAAGGAATTGGCTTGGGCGAAGTGTTTCGGAGCCCTACTTATATGTCCAGGAGAGAGGGGCCATTTTTCCACGAGCGAAACTAGAGCTGGGTTTGGATTTTGGTCCCTATGAAAGTAGGTGGATCAGCGAACTGAGTGTTCCCGAATTGGAGAGTGGGTTTATTTGTCCTATGGCGAAAAGTTCAGCTTACGAAATAGGGCAAAGAAACTACAAGAAATACATTGAACCTGTTCGCTTAGTACAAGAGCGCAAATCCATTACGTCTTCAAGCATGGTTTGGTCCACCAAGTGTACGTATCGTACAGTTCATCTCTTTGCCTCGACTTCAAAGTGAGGCCAAACCGAAATTAACGACCCCTTTGCATAAGGGCTGTTAGCCATTCGTAATCGCATGGATTGAATTGAAGGAGGAAAGTGGAATGGTCGCCTTAGCCTCCGACTATGGGATAAGTTGCGTGGTGGGAAGAAGCAAGATGCATGAATTGAATTGGGCTGGTCGTAAGCAGTCATCCTTAACTATAACCTCCGATTTTCTTCTTTGGGCACTATAAAAGCATACTCTCTCATATTCTAAAACTACAGTGTCCGTCCCTTGAGGGAGATAGTTAGGTACATTGGTGTCGCAGTGGATAGGACGGTCACATATAAAAGAGAAAAGAGAGTAGAAAGCAAGTGAAAACAACAACACAAAATGCTAAAAAGAAAGAAAAAGAAAACCTTCAGAGTCGTTTGAGGGCTTTCTTTCGTTTCTCTGCACCACTGTTCGCGCTGCCTGTTGCGGCACGTTTGACGGCCTTTGTACCAGTGGGGAGGCCAGCAGGACTAACACCAAGAGATTCCATGCCCGCAGTAGTAGGTTTGAGAGATGCGCGGACGTTTGCATCTGCCGTGCTAAGTGGGGAAGGCGACACGTGACGTTCTTTGACTCCAGTAGGTGATTTGAGCCCTTTGCCGATTGCAGGAGACGGTGAGCCAGATTTACGATTCGCAGAAACAGCGGGAAGAGCCGTTGGCGGACTCTGAAGCGGTGCAGAGGTGACGGTAGAAGGCGTGGGTGATGATTGTCTTGAGGTGGAGTCGGCTTGTGGCGCAGACGGTGTTTGGAATTCAACAGGCTTCACCTTTGGCGTAGCGTGAACGCTGGTAATCAGGCGTGCTCGACTGCAATAAGAGTCGTAGTCTTCAAGCAAGAGCTTGCCAGCTTCCTCATCGAGGGCAGATTCCGGGTTAGGGTATATGAGAAGGCACCGAACAGTCACGAGGATATGTTGAATGCCGTACGTGGCCTTCCAGTCCTTCTTGAGAGTGTTAACGCAAATCTCTCCTTGTGCAGAGACGTTGGGGTGAAAGATTTTGGTCAACATTCGACCTGTGGCAAAGTTAAAAGGGGCCATTTACTGGCAGACAAGACATAGAACGTACAGCGAGGAGGCGCAGCAGGGAACTCTTCTGTGAATTGAAACCCAACTTTGAAGTAGCCGCCAGCATATGGAGTACCATCTGAGGAGGAAGCAGAGGCGCGTAAGCATCGGCGCCGAAGTGGCAAAAAGAAAAGGGCACGAACCAGGGCCCTCGATGATGCCGACAACGTCAAGGATGTTCTCTTCGCTGGTTTGAATCCGAAGACCCTCAGGAGGAGTCTTTTGCAATTCACCAATCTCCTTCAACAGTCGACGCATAACAGCAGGCTGAGTAATGCTCTAGAAACAAAAATCCATTCATGAAATCATGCCCAATATAATCAAAACACACCATTATAGAGAAGTTGGGACTAGTAGGTTGCGCCTTAGAGAAACGGGGTCGTGGAGGGAGGAGTTCAAGAGAGCAAGCGCCCACATCCAACGTGACACCAAACAAACAAAGAATGTTTATTCAACAACCTTATTCTCTAACTCCTCCGTATTTTTATCTTCAGACTCAGTCTGCTCTAGGCTACGTATCTCGTCTCGAACTCGATTTAAAGCATGTCCTAGCAAATTCATTCCCCAACGCCGTTTGTTCTGCACCTTCTCTGCGTTCTTCGCACCAAACCCAATTCCCCTGGTCAATTTGTAAGCACACCGTTCAAGCCATCAAAGCCCTGCAAAATAACTTACCATATCCTATCCAGAGGGCTTGCTTCTACAATCTCCAATGTTCCCGTCGCCAAAAGTTTGGCCTTGAGATCCTCATTCTGCGTGAATTTCAAATAATTTCCTTCATACACGATACGATTCCGCTCTGCGTTCCATCGTTCCTCGTCGAACGGCGTGACTTTGCGACCAAGACCTTTCACCGTTTTCATGCTTGCTGGCGTCGTGCTGTTGATGGCCATAACTTCATCGGCTACGGCGGTGTCTCCGAAGAGCATCGCTTTTTGATACATCATCCAATGCTCACAAGTCAGAAAAGTCATTTCTTTGTCCCCAACTTTTGTCGAGAACGGCGAGCGGTACCTACAACGCTCACGCTTTCAATGCTAGAACGAGTGAGTGCTCCCAAAAGACTCACCATTGTCCGGCCCATCCATTCTCTTCCGTCGGTTTCCAAAAGAAAAAGTACTTGCTGGTTTGCTCAACTCCGCCCTCGTTCTCCATAGAGCCCTCTTTGCGTGGAGGCATTGTGGGTAAGATGGAAGGTGGTTCTCATCTATCTAGGAGACGTCCATTTTAAATTACTTTTGTGACAAGTGAGACAAGTTGCCTCTGACTCGGGCTGACTTTCACCTGTCTAGGCAGCTGTGCTTTGGCCGCTACCGATTAGGCTGTGCCAATTATTTGAAGGTGGTAGATTCGCACTATTCTAGTTCATTTAATTATTTCAAGTAAGTGCAACCCCGCTAAATGCTAACTCAAAACAGACTTCAAGAATGAAGTTGTTGAGTTTAGAGAACAGGTGCTGGTCTAATACGCTTTACAACAGCCTGCTTCTATGAACTTCCCAGATACTTTTCACGTTGCAGAGAGATTGTTGAAAGGGGCATAACCCGAACGCTTGGTAACGTTCTGGGGAGGGTATTTCGCATGTCAAAGCTTTGAGATAGAAGATTTTGTTGTGTACGTCCTCTGCCCGGTCAATGGCTGAGCTTGGTATAAAAATGTGACTAGGGGGCTGAGAGAAATAGTATAGAAAGCTGCGTAGAGAACAAGAGGTCAGATATAATCTGGAAACATTGAGAGCAGCCCAGCAACATTGATGGAACGAAATTTACTCTGAATGCGAGGGCATATATTATCGGTATCTAGAATGTTGCACTTGTCTAAAAACAACGCAAGGTCAGAAAAAGGGAGACTATGCAGAAAAATAATAGAGAATCAGGAAGCCATCCTACCCTTCTGGATAATGCTAAGAAGTATGTTTGCGACAAGTACTTAATCAATACAATGGAGATGTGTTTAAGTGAGCTGAAAAATCTGTATTTGGGGTCAACTTGGAATATCTTTCTGAATGAACGGCAGGACGAGGTGGCAATTCCGGGGAGGTGACGAAAAATGAATGATGTTTTGAGCCAGCTTACGCCCGCTTTGTATTCAAGCAGTCCAAGGAGAACGGAAACGATCCTTTTCTGGACATTGAGCATGAAGCCAATATAGGTATTGGAGGCCGACATGATTTGAAGCGGGCGTCAAATCAGCACATGCTTGAGTTCCACCATTATCCCTTTGCCTTGTACCAACTTTCCAATGGCCGACGCACGTGTGCTGTCTTATTCTGAAATGCGTTGAATCATAATGCTCCTGCAAGCATAAAGAGACTTCGATGTATAAGCTGGAAATACGGTTCGGACCAGGAAAATAAGATGACAACAGCCAACCTTTTGGCGTATCTAGGGGGATCCGACCAATATAAGGTGAAATAACACGATTTCAGAGTCAGTTATATTCTCTCTTCACCCTTGGACTTTCTTCCGCACATTCCTTCAAATAATACATGAGCTGGCTCAGTTCCATATCTTCCGCTCTCTTTTTCTTCTGGTCATTTCTTCTATCCAAAGCCTCCCCCATATCTCCCAGAGCTGTATTCCCATTGACCACTCAGGATGTTAATGCGTTTGCACCTTTGATTCAAGTGAGTTCAACTTGTCCACAACTCTTTATGATCTAATGTGTCCTGTCTAGTTTGCACAAGCACCGTACTGTGCGAACGACGGAGCACAAAACTTGAAAAACTGGACTTGTGGACCCGCATGTGATGCAAATCCTACCTTCGAACCTACGGTAGCGGGCGGAAACGGTGGAACTGTCCAATTCTGTCAGCCTCAGATTCTCTCCTATCACTTTTTTCATATAAAAGTACTAAGGCGGTTTATGTTTATTTAGTCGTTGCTGGATTCTGGCCAGACCGGAAACAAATTGTACTGAGTTATCAAGGGACCGACCTGGGTGAGATGTTCGTTCCTTTCTTACCGCTCCTACGTCGACTATGCCAACTATACATTATAGTCAAGCTGTTCTAACGGATCTAAATGTGCTCCCCGATTCATTGGATGCAGTTCTCTTCCCTGGTCTCCCGGAAGGCGCGAAAGTGCACGGTGGTTTCCAAGACGAATTCAAGGCGTCTAGCGATATCATTTTCCCAGCCATTCAAAAATTAATCGGGGAGAAGGGTACTACGGATATAGTAGTCGTTCGTTCTCTTCTTCCTTACGTCTCGTCACCACCTCTTAAGATCCTTGAACAGACTGGCCATAGTCTCAGAGGAGCATTAGCTCAATTAGCAGCTATGCATATGGCTTTGACTATACCTGATGCCAAAATTCAGTTGTTTACACTGGGTCTCCCCAGAGTTGGAAATGCAGACTGGGCGCAGTCTGTCACTGAAAAGGTACTTGTAACTCATTAGCCCCCCGATCTCATACTCACCGTCTGAAGGTATCGAATATCACGAGAGTCAACAATCAGCGCGATATTGTTCCCATTATTCCAGGTAGATCCTTAGGTTTCGCTCATCCAGATGGTGAGGTCCACTTATTGGACGACAACGGCAACGCTGTTCGATGCACTGGCATTGGTATGGGTCCTTACTCAATCATGGGACATTACGTTCTCAATATCTCGTATACAGAATCGGAAGAGAAGGATTGCACGATTGATAGTGTCCCAAATATTTTGTTTGGAAATCCCTTTGATCATGTATGCTTTTCCCATTTCCCATAGAGATGCGAAATACTTACCAAAAGATACTGACAGTTAGGACCTTATGCTGGCATCAGCATTGGCGGGCCATCATGCTAGGACTGAAATGCAATCCTTCGAGGCGTTTCTTTGATGTATAGGATGGGGACTGAGGTTCGAGACAGTTGCACATGGTACTTGATTCATGATTCTAGAGCCTCCCTGGGTATAGCAATAATAAGTTGATTTGATTTTTTATTGGTGGGAAAGTGTTAGTTGAAGGCTCGAACGCTAATCGAACGCTGTGATACAACGCGAACGATTTGAGGGAAAGCGCTGAGATCCAGAGCTGTTAGACACCTCACAGCGGTATAAAAGTAGTAGTAGTACCAATATGAACTACCATGTCAAGAAAACTGATATATAAAGAGAAGCCGTGTGATAACACTAGTTGAGCAGAGCTTCCTTTGGCATGACGAGAGCCTGGAACCAGGGCGATTCGAACAACTTCCACATATGCGCCTGCGAGCTATCTTTGACATCTAGATATGGCGTTATGAAAGCCTTGAAGATTTTCGAAGTACCGGAACTAAGATAACGGCCGTGAATAATTTCCGTGGCTGTTCTTTGGCAAATCAACCTTTGAGCACCAAAACGAATGGAATCTCACCTCGAACCATCTCCTTCATCTTCTGACATCAATGAAATACCCATTGTACTCTCTCTCTAACTGTGTTTTTTAATCTCGTACCGGGTGCCAGCTTGTTGCTCACCCACGCCGGTCGGCTTCGGAGTTGAGGAATGGAGATCACCCAACTGCCACGAGCACCCCTCAACCCCTCTCAATGCCGCAAATCCACTTCACAACGTGCCCACAATACATATGATAGGGTACGTTCTCAGTAAATCCTAACCTTACCCCACACGTATATAGTGAGGTAGTGTGGAATCGAGTTCTTTTGAGCCTTTTCTTTTTCTGCCCTTTTCCCTCGTTTCCCCCCACGCTCCTTCGACCAGCGTCCACTTGCAATGGGCTGGCTTGTTTCTGTTGTTTCTCTTATCAGTCTATTCCCTCATGCCGCTTATGCTGCGGCGTCATTCTCGAGACGAACAGTTACCTCTTTGAGTGTACAAGATGTGAACTCGTTCATTCCTTTGATTCAAGTGAGCGTTTTAGGCGGAAACAGGATCGACGAATCTGAAGTATTTCTATAGCTCGCTCAAGCGCCATATTGTGCAAATGGCGCCGCTCAAACGCTCATGAACTGGAAGTGTGGAAAAGCATGTGAAGCTGTTCCCACGTTTCAACCTTCATTTGCGGGCGGAGATGGAGGAGATGTTCAATTCTGTAAGCCATCGAATACATTTGGGGGACTGATCAAACTGTTTATCCTGCTTTCATCCAAGTTGTTACTGGATTTTGGCCAGAAAGAAATCAAATCGTACTGAGCTATGAAGGAACGGAAATATCCCAGGTGTTCGTCTTCTCATCTCACACTCTCAAATAGAATAATAGGATTGACTTCTCCTGATTTTAGCCAATCGTTGCTCGCTGATTTGGATGTGACCCCCGATTCATTGGACACCGCGCTTTTCCCTGGTTTACCCGCTGGTGCCAAGGTACATGGAGGGTTTCTTTCAGCCTTCAAGGTATTATCTCCCCGTATTTCACCTAGAATATATAACGGGCTCAAATGAATCTATTGCTCTGTAGGCATCCAGCGACCTTGTCTTCCCAGCTGTTCAAAAGTTGATCGAGGAGAAGGGAACAAAGAATATCCTCATTGTGCGTTTTCTTTACCCCTCCTTTTAAACCTATGTACACGGATTAGATATTGACGACACGTGTGACAACAGGTTGGCCATAGTCTCGGAGGCGCAATAGCACAACTCGCTGCTGTACACCTGGCGGTGACCGTCCCAGGGTCTAACATTGAATTGTTTACTCTTGGCCTGCCCAGAGTCGGAAATCCGGAATGGGCCCAATCCGTAACTGCAAAGGTGCCAAATAATACAAGAGTCAATTATAAGAAAGATGTTGTGCCCACTATTCCTGGACGGAGATTCGGTTTCGCTCACCCGGCTGGAGAAGTCCATTTGTTGGATGATAATAACAATGCTGTCTATTGCGATGGTGTTGGTACGCTGCTATCTTTCGTTTCTCCTACAACCAGATATGCTTATATGAACATTAACCCAGACTCAACTGAAAAGAATTGTATGATTAGCACTGTACCCAACATTCTACTTGGTAACATTTTCAACCATGTTTGTACTTTTTTCATGGCTGGCTTTTGACTTTACTGAACTACGATTTAGGTTGGTCCGTATGTTGGCATTAAGATGGGCAAGATAGCTGGCTGTTAAAGGAGTGAAACTTGAACTTTACATCGCTTTTCGGATGGTGTGAGAGATTTTAGGAGTTTTGATTAAACTGGCCCCAAATTGAGCCTGGGTTTCCTGTTGATTTCTCCCTGTTGAACGGTATTGTTCACACGCACACTTGCTATACCTCATGTAAATCTCACAAAATCTCACTCTTTCGTCACTCGGTTGCCTAGATCTTGATTCGGAGACACGCAATTGTTGACAAATTACTCAGAGACCAGGGAAAATAGGAAAGAACGTGGGAAGCTACAGTGAAAACCCCTTGAGCGGTAACCTTCGACAAATCGTATGCGAAATAGTGCTAAGCGGCGGGCATTATCGCATTACTACTGGGAAAGTTTGTGCACTCAAGAACGGTCAGGATCGGTTTGATAGTCCTTTTTCCAGGCCTACGCTGTGTTTCTTTGTCATTTTGGGCACTGGGATGTACGGACAGTGACGGAGGGTTGTCGACTTTGACAGAACGTTTTGGTGCTGACCAGCCAAGTTGGCAGCATAAGTTCACCTTTGTTTTGGGAAATAACACAGCTGAAGAACTTGAACAAATGCTTGCATGCAGGTTATCGGATCCCGTAGAGTCTACAGAAGTCGACACCCATTGAGTTGTGAAGATCTGCAAGTCAAGCCGAGTAGCCCATGGTGAAGGGAGGCGGAAATAGCGCGACGCCGAAGGTTTAAGAGAAACCATCATGGTACGGACTTGGGTTCCTCACCTTCAACCTCCATGGGCAACCCTCTTGACTCGCAGAGCAATTCTCCTATAGAGTATACCCCCCTGGTAATTGTGGAAGGTTTCCTTGGCGGGGTTGGAGATCTTGTTCGAGGCAACTTTCAGACATACCTCGACCTTGACTGTCGTGTTACGCGGAGACCACGCCGGAGGATTATCTTTCCTCAGTGAGGGTTTGAATTTATCACGGTATTGTCTTTGATTGCTGAACTTGTTGTAGCATTGGTCCAGTGAGCAGCCTCCACGACCGAGCTTGTGAATTGTTCGCTGCTTTGAAAGGTGGCATCGTCGATTATGGCGAAGAGCACTCCAAGAATCATCGTCATTCACGCTTTGGCAGAACTATCGAGTCCGGATTGTATCCACAGTGGGATTCTGAGCATCCTTTGCACTTCATGGGGCATTCGATCGTGAGAGCTGACTACGCTACGTCATGACTCCTTTTCTCTAACAGATTTTTTGTTAGGGTGGTTCGACCATCATCAAACTTCAATATCTGCTCAGTAAGAGATTTTTCGGACCTAATTTCTCAGAGGACATGATTTATTCCATTTGCACGAGTAAGCAGCTCTCTCATCCCACTTCAGACACACAGTCCTGAATATCCTCTACAAAAGTTTGCGCGCCATTTCGAGGCACACAGCTCGTGCATACCCTTGGTATGAGCACATCAAATGCTCCTGCCGTGGAATACTGGAGTCTTGGCGAAACTTTTGTCTCAAAATTCATCCATGTGCTGGCATACTTTTCTCCGCTTCTACTTTCTCTCCTCGATGTCCATGCTGAATCCCGAGCCCTAACATACAAAGATCCTGAGTCTTTCTCTGCTCTTCTCCGAAATCTCAGGCAGAGCGAGTGGTCTACTAGTCGAGATTGTGCTCCTTTCGATGCCACTTTTCAGTCAGCGGATGAACGCGAAGCTGAAGGGGAAGGTCTCCTATTCCCGAACACATATTATCGGAGTTTCTCTGCTACTTTGGTTTGTGTTTCCCTTTGTTCTATGAAATGATCCTGATACCGATGATTTTTATGTAGACCACGCGATTATCACCGTTCGAATCAACTCATGCGCCATCATTCTCGACAGCCCTCTTTTCTCCTCTCCTCTACATAACATCCAAGATTATGGGAACGTACGATCTCTCTCAAATTCGACCCATCCCTTCTTTCCTTCGCCATTTTGGTGCCACACCGCCGCCTCTCGACGTCCTCAAAACTAAACTTGGAGAAGAATATTGGGCAAACGATGGCGTCGTTCCCATCTTTTCACAGTGGCATCCCATGCCATGTGACTCTTTTCATTGCTCCCATCATGGCTCCCCATCGAAATGCGAAGAGAACGCTGCGGGAGGGACCACGAATACTGCTGGGATATGGCATGTTTTTGAGGCAGATGAAGCACACCATCTTACTGTTGCGCCGTTTTGGATATCTAATTCGAAACAGAAGTTATTTTGGGAAACATTGGGAGATTGGCTGAGGGCTATTGAGGATTGAACACTGAGGCGAGTGCCAAGGGTCCATTGGCTGATTGGTTCTGGAATAACCATCTTGTTTGTCGTCTGTATCCTCTCTTTTCCGGTTTGCACATCGTTTGGGCTCGATTTTTCGTGAGCAACGCTGATCATTGGATTTATTTATTGATTCTGATGTTTAGACGCAAACATATAGGACTCTTAAGAGATGAGTTTAGGTAGAGAGAATCAACTGTATCATTTTACTATTTAAACAAACTCTACAGCTTCACCTTGCCAGAATTTGCCTAGTAAGCGCAGCATAAACTAGAACGGGTGGTTAAATGTATTACTTTCTTTCAAGTTTGAAGCAGATGATAGAACAAATCACAGCAAAGGTGACGGCTAGCATTATTACTGTGTTTGTGTAAAAGAATCAGGGTGTCCATGAAGAATGAAGAAAGTGAGCGAGAAATGGTAGCTACGATTCAGCTTTTTTTTGGGTTATTCTTTGGCTGAGTAATGAGGTACCTTGTGTGGAGGACAAGGAGTGCTTTGTTCGAAGCTAAATTACCCACAGCACCCGAGGAACCCAACCAACTTGCTTCCGGCCCATCATGAGTCTGCAAATTCCAGACTCGATGTCAGCGCCGGTTCCTGCGACTAGTACGACGAGCAGACGGCCTGTATCTTCTGCAGTAGCAAATGGAGGCTCGAATGGAACCCCGAGTCACCGACACCGCCAGCAGCGAGCTTCTCATACAGTCGTCTCGTCTCCAGGCGACGGTTCTTCTGCGCCTTCTTCCTCTTCTCCTCCCAGCACGGACGTGTACTCGCACCCAGCTGCTGTAGCTTATGCAGCCGCTCATCCTCGACGAACAATCCCGAAATTTGGGCCATATCTTCTACTTCAGACCTTGGGTGAGGGCGAATTTGGCAAGGTCAAGCTGGGCTTGCACACCCAGTGGGGAGAAGAAGTTGCCGTCAAGCTCATCCGCAGGGGCAATGTCGACTCGCAAGTCCGCATGAGTAAAGTCGAACGCGAAATCGAAGTCCTCCGCTCCCTCAAGCATCCCAATATTGTCAGGCTGTACGACGTGATAGAGACTGACAAATATATCGGTATTATCCTCGAGTATGCTTCAGGTGGCGAGCTCTTTGACCACATTCTCGCTCATCGCTACTTACGCGAGAAGGATGCCGCCAGACTCTTCTCACAGCTCATCTCGGGGGTCTATTACATCCACAAGAAAAAGATCGTACACCGCGACCTCAAGCTTGAAAACCTGTTGCTTGACCGGAACCGCAACGTGATCATCACAGACTTTGGTTTCGCCAACCGGTTTGAGCACCGCGCAGACGATCTTATGCAGACCTCCTGCGGTTCTCCATGCTACGCTGCCCCAGAGCTTGTCATCTCGGAGGGTCTCTACGTAGGCTCAGCTGTTGACATCTGGTCTTGCGGTGTCATCCTATATGCGATGCTTGCAGGATATCTTCCCTTTGACGACGACCCGCAGAATCCAGACGGGGACAACATCAATCTACTGTACAAGTATATCGTCAACACTCCGCTCTCCTTCCCCGATTACATCTCTCCATCTGCTCGCTCCATTCTCCAGCTTATGCTGGTCCCTGACCCCAAGCGCAGAGCTTCCCTGGAAGAAGTCATGCGCCATCCCTGGCTAGCCGAGTTCAACAACGCCGGAGAGTTCCCTATGGGCTCTGCATTCGGCAAGTCTGTCGCGGATCTTGAGCGCATTGCTATGGAGCAGCACCAAGTCAAGCGCATGGCCTACCAGCGCCAGATGAAAGCTGCTTCAGCTGCTCGTCACCAGAGAGAACAACAATCTCAGTCCCAACAACAACCTCGCAGCGCAAGCCACCAACCCATCTATGTCACCAACGGTAATGGTGCGGGACCCATGGATGTCGATGATCCTTTTGCAGGCCCCAAGGTATGTGTTATGTTGTTTGGTTACATCTCTTCGATCTTTGATCTTCTTCAGGACACGAAACCTATCGAACCCTCTGTCGAAGCTGCCCCTACTCCTGCACTTACCACCGACGCTTCTCCCCGCAAAGACCGAAAACAGCAGCGCAAAGATGAAGGCCGGCACACCATTCAAGTTGAATATACGCCAGCATCTCCTGCTGGTGCCCGCGATCCCAAGGGCAAACGCAAGGCTTCCACTCCACCAGAGGACATGTCTGTTGATACAGAGCACCAACAAACTCCTACCAAGACTCGACGAGCATCACCGTCATCGTCATCTCCCATGACCAAACCTTTGCCTACGCCCCCTACCTCTCCACCAGTGCCCCCTTCATCATATGTCCCTGTCGAAGACGTATACATGGCTGATGCGGTTCAAGATGTCGTTATTCCCATTCCCTCCACACCTGTTGTATCCAGTCCTCCTGCCACCCCCATTGCATTTGCTAGTGCGCAAGCGAATAACGCGGTTGAGTCCTCCGGCGGAAGCAAGAAAGGTCATGGCAGAATGGGAAGCATTAGCAACAAATTCGGTGGTATCATGGCCCGCGTGCCGACGCTTAACGGTAACAATGACAAGGAAAAAGAGGAGACTCTGAGCCCTGGAACGGTGACACCTACCAGTTCTGTGTCGCAGGAGGACCGCGAAACACAGAAAGAAAAAGACAAGGAGGGCAAAAAGTCCCGAAGGAACACCCTCAACCTCGTCGTTGGCACCATTCGTCGTGGCGCTGGCAGGATGAGTGGGAGCGTCTCTCAAGCTTCAACGCGCACGTCTTCCAAAGGAACAGAAACAGAAACCTCCGATGCCATTCCACTCCCGCCTCCACCAACTGCTCCACCATCAACCATGACCCCTTCTATTGTTGGGCCAGCTCCTTCCAGCGAAGACTTGGCCCAAGGTCCAGGCGTCAGCACAAAGAAAGCCAAGAAAGTCATGCAGTGGTTCCGTCAAGGACGATCATCTATGGGCGTCGCTACCGCAGCCTCGTCTTCTGAGATTCTTCCTAGTGAGGAGAAGAGAAGTAGGAAAAAGAGCTCCACGATGGGTCCTTCCACGCCTTCCCTTCTCGATACATCTATCTCTGCAGACCCCACTACGGTGTCACCTATCACTCCTACCCCCGGCCCCAAGCAAAGAACTGGCGAGCGCACACCTTCGTTTGTGTCTAGGTTCACAAGGGGAAGCATGGGCGTTGTTGGCGGAGGCTCGAGAATCGGCGGAGGGACGCCAAATGGGAAGGAGAAGGCGATTCGGGTACATCACGGTGCGGTCGATCAGACCATGATTACAAGTCGCCCACCGGTGGATGTGATGAAGAGTGTGAGGGAGGTGTTGATTGGGATGGGTGTTGAGGTTAGTATTTTTTGTTTTCCTCATCATTTTCTCGTCTAGAACAATTCAACAGGTCGCTGTCGAAGGCGAATACAAATTCAGAGTGGTCCGTGTTAAACGACCCAAAGGATCCACATCTGGCGTTGAAGTGGCTGCCTTTGTGGCCTCCGGGACAGCTGCGTCCGGCGGTGTCGATCCTAGAGGACTGCCCGTACCTCAGCAACGCGAGAGTGGTCTCTTACGCGGTTTGCTCACCATGCGTAGGCAGAGCTCGCAAGTAGGCAATACTTCAGTCATGAGCGTCGAGTCTGCTACCGAAGAAAGCAGCGCTGAAGGAGTTCCCAACGCTTCTGCATCATCTACTACTATTGGTGGCCAAGGTCCTATTTACGGGCCTCAAACTGCTGATATGCACGATGAGGTGCGGTTTAGCGTCGAGTTGACAAGGTTGGATCGATTGAAGGATACATATTCATTGGATGTGAGAAGGTTGAAAGGAAATTTGAGGAGTTACAAGTTTTTGTATGAAGTGCTGAGAGAGTGAGTGTTTTTTTCTTCCGTCCCACTTCCGTGAACTGATTGCCCGTTGGGTCCGTGTCTAGGAGAGCGAATCTAGGAGAGTGAGGCTGCCCGCTCATACATAGTACCGTCAATAGTTCAGGGTCTTTCTTCCAAACCAAAGGAACCAAAATCTAGCTCCCTTGCCATTCCCATCCGCAACTAGTGCACCTATTTCGCGTCATTTTCTCGCTTCAAATCGCTGTCTCTCCGTCTCGTTCTTATACATTCCAGTTTCTCTTCTTTTTTCTCATTCACTGTGTTGGTCGTTAGTCTGTGCTGTTTGCTTTGTTTTCCGTGGTTCAAAAGACCTTTCTCTCTCTCATAACTGATGCAGTTATCCTCTTCCCCTTCATCCTCTTCTTTGTAGATACAACCTTACGTACATAGCAATTATCCCTTTTTTCACCGTTGTAATATCATTGGAGATGTCTTTTTGGAGTGGGAAATGGTGAGGTCTGTTTTCTTGCCTCATTGAAAGACGAGGAGCTGACCGTTTTCAATTCAGACGGTGGCAAAACCTCTGTGTCCGGACTTTCATTGAATTGCATTAGAATCGTCTTTTTGGCTCGCTGCTCGTTAACTTGGCTTCCCTCCTTCGCCGTGTTGGACCGAATTACCGACCTACTTCACGCAGGAGGAACCTCGTCCGGAGGCGAAGACTCGGGACTCGGACTCAATGGTCACGTTCACTTACTCTAAAGTGTATCCTCTTTTCGTCGGGACTGATGATGCATGATGTAACAGCTCTCGAAATTAACTACACAGTGCGAGTTATTCCGAAGAACATGACCTCTTTTTTCCACTGAACCTCGGATAAATTCTTGAGTTTATAAGCAGCCAACCGTTTCCCTTCTTGAATGCCTTGAGCAACCATCATCATCATCATGGTTTTTAGAAATCTTGTTCTTGCCACTGCGATTGCTCTTGTCGGTGCTCAGAGTACCGGTCAGACAACAAGATATTGGGATTGTTGTAAACCATCGTGCGCTTGGAGCGGCAAGGTCTCGCTTTTCTTTTTCTTCTTCTTCTTTTTGTTTCTTTGAATTAATACGGCATCTTTCCCCTTTTTTGCAGGCATCTGTCACGAAACCAGTCCTCACATGCGACAAGGCGGGTAACACTCTCACGAGCCCAGATGTCAAGTCAGGTTGCGATGGTGGAACTGCGTTCACGTGCGTGAACAATCAGCCGTGGGCTGTGAATGATACCCTGTCCTATGGATTCGCTGCTGTGAAGTTGTCAGGCGGGACGGAGGCGAGCTGGTGTTGTGCTTGTTATGAGTTAACGTTTACCAGCGGAGCCATTGCTGGAAAGAAGCTGGTTGTGCAGGCGACTAATACCGGCGGAGATCTTGGAAACAACCACTTTGATCTGCTCATGCCTGGAGGGGGCGTTGGCTACTTTACCCAAGGTTGCCCAGCTCAGTTTGGGAGTTGGAACGGGGTGCGTTCATTTTTTTCCCAATCTCTTTTCCCTGGCTCATCACTCATTTGCGCAAATTAGGGTGCTCAATACGGAGGTGTCAGCAGTCGAGCAGAATGTGATAACTTGCCGTCTTCAGTTAGATCTGGGTGTTATTGGCGCTTTGGTGAGCCCTTGTTTTCTGCGTAAACAAGCTGTGAAAGGTCTTACTTATTTGTGATCTTTAAGATTGGTTCCAGAACACGGACAACCCATCTGTATCCTTCACTCAGGTCACTTGTCCCACAGCTTTGACCAGCCTCTCTGGATGTACCCGTCTTTAATAATTTGGGAGGTTACTATTCGATCTGTGTATATATCCAACTCATGCGACCGCCACTCAACCAATACCAAAAATTTGATTGAATTGCTCAAGGTGTGGGCGTGATTACCCAGCTATCCATTAACTTCCAAACTGTTTCTTGCTCCTCTGTCCATTCCACCTTTTTTTCCTCTAAACAACTCGAACACAGACCTTTACTTATCCAATTTATTCCTGTCTTCAACCGCTCCAGTGTTTCGAGTGGCTTATACACGCCATCGTCTCCCAAAGCTGGCTGAATGACATCGGGCATCCATGTATCTGCAAAGACTTCTGTACAAGACATGTGAGACGTAGTGCCCACTGTGAAAAGAACCGGCGTAAAGTGAGCAATGATGGAGGACATGAGATGCTGGCACTTTGCAATCGTCGTTGGGCTGAGTGGAGAATGCTCAGACTTGTCTACAATATCTTCGCCCTCGTCTTCGTAGAAATGGCACGTTTGTACCAAAGTATACAGTATACTTTTACTAACCTGCTCGAAAAGTGAGTGAATATATGGTTAGAAAAAGCACTGGCTGATGTGTAACGCTCACCTCTGGAAGATGAAACTGCTCAGCCAAGTCTAGCGCTGCTTCTAATCTAATCGAGTCATTGGGATGATTGTGCGTAAATGGAGTAGGTCCGCCAGGAAACCGCTGGATCAACGCACTCCTTGCTGTTTCATGCAACGCCGGCCAATCTAGCGACTTTGGGGAGGTGATTCGAAGAATGGACGAAATATCGTCGAGATCAGACTGAGATGAAAATGGCCTGCCATCAGAAAATGAGACTCTGATGGTTTGGGGGGGAGAGACAAATGACGAGCTACTTGTCGTGATAGAGATGGGAGAGCAGGACACGAATGTCAGCGAGCGAAACAGAAGTCCAGATTGCCGAATTCGATAAAAAGCCGCGACAGTGTCGAGACAGCAGCGGTTCGTGTATTCTGAATTCGTGGTTCTCGACGCTGAAAGTCAATGTGCCATCGGTGAAGTGGTAATCAGACATGACTGTTCAGGAAAAAAAGTGGTCATTATCACACCAATAGTCTCTACTGTACACAAATCATGGTTTAGAATCAGAGAAAGAATAATATTAGTTAATTTAAACTTGCTGCCTAAAGGAAAAGAAGTCAGTATTGACATTATCCAAAGAAGCTATAGGCACTGCGTAAAGTCAGGTATCAAGAGAATAAAATCCGCATCCCTTAGGGGTCGGTAGTCTAACATGCGTTTTGATACGAAAGCATCATATAAAGGTGAGGAGAGGGAAATGAGGCACACCTCAGTCGAAATAGCAATACGACGGCAGCCTTCCTTTGCCAGCAGAAAAGCAAGTTGCATCTGCACGATTGCTAATGAAACTAGGGCGATCGATGTCAGACGGTTGGAGAGCCATTGAAGTGAGGTATGCAATAGCAAGGTGACGGCAAGAAACAAGCCGCACCCTGGCGTCAACATTTCTTCTTCCAACCATCGTTGTCTAAGTAAACAAAGCGTTCACACCTTGACTCTTCCTCAACTTTCGCTCCACCTGGGTCTTCAGAGCAGAGTCTTTGGCGGATCCTTTGCATTCCTCAAAAGGTCGCGGAATTTCTCTTCCTGTCACGTGCCACCCTTCTTTTTTTTTGGCCCAGGACAAGCTTTCTTTGGGTTCAGAGTACTCTGTTTCAAATACATAAAATGTAGACGACTAAACCGTACTCACCCGAACCCGTATATTGGACCTTAGGTGTTGGCTCCTGCTAAGACTTCTCTTTTTCACCTCTCGTTTGCCAACCCACGCTGGGCTGAGTCCAAGACCAAATACTTGCAAAATGTAACCACTTAATCCACCAGACCAATATTACGTTTGCTCTGAGGCCAGTGAGCGGACCACTTCTCACCGAGAATGCAGGCGGAAGATCAAGAATCCGTTTTGAAAAGATCGAGAGCTGATACATTATCGCATTCTTACTGAGAACCTGCTTAGCCCTATCGTCGATTTTCCCAGCACCAAAGAAATGATGGACGGGTTTTGTGATATCGTGTGTGCTCACACTTTATTTTTGACATCAGTATAATGGTGCGTTTATTTGACTCACTTAACTCCAAACAATGAATAACGGTTTGCGAACAGCTCATCAGGATGCTCATGAAATTGGGATTGTAGTGTCGACTTTTTAGATGAAGAAGTGATAGAAGAGTTAGTCGCATTAGAGACAAAGCAGATCGCTGAGAGGGATCTCTGGAGTCAGTTTTCTGATTTGTTAGGGGTAAGATGGTAGAAGCTGTATAATACAAGGCACTTAGAAATTATGTTGACTGTGTTAATTTACGTTTGGTTGAGAAAATGTAAGACCTTGTGAGAGCGAATGGGTGATGGATCCGGACGTTGCGTCATCGTGATTTGAGCAGCGCTTGCTCGCATCCCATCACCTCGGAATTCCAGAGCTTCATTTTTTCCTACATGGCTCTGTCAATGGCTTGGCTCGGAGATCCGAGTTACATATGTGATTCGTCAGCTATTGCGTTGCTTAGTTGTCTCTTCACTTCATGTTGGCTATAAAAGAGAGGCAGGTCGACAACGGAAATGGCACACAAACCAAACACACCACCACCAACAACAACAACCAATCCTCATCTGAAGAACTAATATGTCCTCTTCTGCTGTCTCTTCCCTTTTCCAACCTCTTGTTCTTGGGAGCACGACTGTTCGTAACAGAATTGCCATGTCTGGTATGCTTTTATTCAACAACTTATTCCTTAAACGTCCCGCTCATTCTTCTCAAAGCTCTAACACGGAACCGTGCCATCGATACTGTGTCAACTGATCTCATGGTTGAATATTACACCCAACGTGCCCGTGGAGGGGCTGGGCTCATAGTCACAGAAGGGATTCTTGTCTCTCGTCAAGGCACCGAATGGCAACATGCTCCTGGACTCTGGGATCGGGAGCTTCATGTACCTGGATGGAAAAAGATCGTCGACGCCGTCCATAAAGAAGGAACCAAAATTTATGCACAATTGTGGCATGGTAAGCTTTCCCCCCCCCCCCCTCCAGTGATTATGAAAAGTAAATTGACTGATACAATGTGTAGTTGGTCGATTGTCACATCCCGATGCTCCTCAGCAAAAGTTGTCTGGAGAACCTGTATGGGGACCTTCTACAATTGCTGCTCGTGGCGGCAAATTCAGGTATATCCAAAATGCACCAGGGTATCAAGAACCTACTGCAATTCCCGACCCAACCAAGATCATTGAAGAATACCGTCATGCCGCTGTCCTTGCTAAAGAGGCTGGTTTCGATGGAGCCGAGCGTGAGTCGTAAAACTAGGAATTTGTCTGTTCTGGTTCTTATTCTTGTTTTCTCTCTCTTCCGTTTAGTTCACTACGCTAATGGATATCTCCCCGCACAATTCATTGACTCCACTTCTAACAAGCGGACCGATCAGTGGGGTGGATCGGTTGAGAATCGCGCCCGTTTTGGCCTAGAAGTCCTACGGGCGATGAAGGAGTCGTTCCCAAACGACACATCAATGAAGATAATGCCCGGTGGAGGATACAATGACGTTGGAATGCCTCTTGAAGAAACCCAAGAGACATTTACGTACCTCATTAATGAAGCGGAGAAGATTGGGCTGTCTTACATCACACTTGTGAGGTACAACGCGTGGTCAGATGTTGAATTCGATGGTACGAGCAGTTTTCTCCCCTCTAGTACGCGCGTTTTCTTATGCTCGCCCCCTTATTTCACAGGTAAAAAGCGAGGCACACCTCACGATATCGTTGCAACCTATGGACCTCTCATCAAGAAGGCAAAGGTTCTAGTGAATTCTGGAGTCCAGCCTGAGGAGGGTGCTGAGCTAGTTCAAAGTGGTCAGGTGGATGTGGTATCAATTGGGTTCAATTGGGCGACACATCCCGATGTGGCTAACAGGATTCAGCACGGAAAGCCTTTGGATAACATTCCGAACATCCCACATCTCCAGCTAGGAGAGGATGGTGACCTTAGTGTCGGATACACCGACTATCCTGAGGCTACTTACTAGATGTCGTATATACATATTATTTCTAAAGTACACTAGCAATAAATTGTGTAATACCAAGAGTCACCTTTAAGTCACACCATCACGCTGGGCATCAGCTCTCGTTGAACAACTTGGAGCGCACGGCCAACACGGCGTGTACAAGCAAGCGTACACCCGCCGCGGAACCCGCAAAGCCGCGACTGGAAGGCTTTGAAAATGGCTTATAACGAAAAATATCACGGCCGGCGTGTGTGGTGCTAGCCCGAACACTAAGGTTTCTTCCTTCAACTATCGTCGTCTCAGTAAACAAGGCGTTCACATTTCGCTCCACCTGGGACTTCAGAGCAGAGACTTTGGCGGGTCCTTTGCATTCCTCCAAAGTTTAACGGAACTTCTCCTCATGTCACGTGCTATCCTTCTTTTGTCCAGGACTGCTGCAAATGGGCCTTCTTTGGGTTCGAAGTGCTCCGTATCAGCTACATAAAATGTAGGCGGCTATAATGCACTCATCCGAACCAGCATATTAGACCTTAGGTGTCAGCCCTGCTAAGGCATTGGGACTCTCATTTTCACCTTTCGTTCGCTAACTCACGCTGGGCTGAGTCCAAGACCAAATACTTGCAAAATGTGTCCACTATGAACACTAACCTCTTGGACCAGTGTTGCGTTTGGTCTGAGGCCAGTGGGCGCCTGTGCGGTGTCAACTGTCTCAAGGCGCCCAGTTTAACAGATAGACGCGCCATTTTCCCTGATCAACTTATGAATGCAGTCTCATTGAGAGTCTTACCTTGGCAGGTACCATATAAAAGCGCTTGGTGGAATCAATTTGTGGGAGATATCCCCACTCTCCCTACCTACCATGGTGAAGGTCAATCCTCTTCTCCGATACACCGTATTTGGTGACTTCTTAAAGATTTGAACGCCATTTACCACAACTCCATTTAACTTTTTTATAGGATTTAGTCTGGTTATTGGAATAATAGTACTGACAATGTCAACTCATGTTGTCGCCACGACTGCTCCAGCGCGATATAGATATGCCCTTCTAGGCATTGCAAGTGGAGGATTGACGGTACTCGTCATTTCATTGATGTAGGTCGTCTTCCGATCTAATGATTTCATGTTACTAAATGAATTTGCGTAGCATTATTTTCGAGAACTTCTGGAAAGACGCTCTTCCCACTTGGATTATCTTTGAGCTAGCTGCTCTTAGTACGTCTTCTCGCATTATTTCGTCTTCTACGTTTCAGTACAATGTTCCAGCAACTTCGTGGGCATCATTCCTTACAACAGGGGCTCTGGCGGCTGCTTCTGGCCTCACAAAAGGTTGTGAAGGACAGCTTGTTGGAAGTTTATTCGACAGCCACTTGTCTACCAGCTCCACGCTATGTAAAGAGACTTCGGCTGTTATGGCCTTCTCATTCATCGGTTGGATTACACGTACGATTTCCTGTCGAACTTGTGAAACAAACAAATTGATTCGAATGTTCAGTTTTTGGATACACTACAGCACTAACAATTTTTGCGACCTCCGCTTCTTTTCGTGGGCACCCCACCTTCACAAAGCCAATCCTTGGTACTAATTTCCTGGGTTCGAATTTCATTCCCAGTAAGAAGCAACCTAATATGGGGGATGCCGAAATCGTGAAACCGGCCGAAGTTATAACGACACAGTTTACTGGCTCTTCAACGTTAAGTCCTCAAAGGCACTCGACAATGATGTCCCCAACTCCTTCTCATCCACAAAATATTGATCGTGGAGGGTATATTCCAGAAATTTATGCCAATTGACCTGATGACAGAGCCTCGATTGTAATACAAAACGCTAGGAAACAATTGGTATGTCAAGCGCGTTATGAAAGATCTTTGGCTTGTATGTGTTTTTGCACAACCTCGTTGGGCTCTAGGTTACACGTATTACTTGTTGTGAAGCTTGACTTTTGATAACCGCACTTGGTATTTCCACTCCCAACAACCTGTCGTGACCATTGTTTAACTTGTTAAATAAGTTGAATTGTATCAATTGCTAAGTTATGCTATATATGTGATATCTTGTATGCTAACCGTAAATTTGTTTTTTTTGGCTCATCCATAATTGTGATGCACAGTGCGCCTATACGTTTGATGGGCGAAGGGTGTCCGAATTGTGCGGTGTCAAAGTAGAGGCAGGTTTCTCTACAATGGGAAGTTCCTCATCGCCTTGCGACGGCTTGCTATCTGACCGACCTCCTCGTCCCGCAAGATGGCCAACCCATGATAGTTCTTTGAACCAAACCCACATTTCTGGTAAAAGCGTCAAAGCTTGGACAAGAGGCCTCACATTACCGTTAGCAACCGATTTCGTTCAAATACAAAAAAAAGAGAACTCACCCAACCATTGTGAACGTGGCTAGGAGCTGCCCAAAACTTCCATCTGCATGGTTATCATTTGATCCAGAATAGAACAGCCGGTCTTCGATGACGAGGACATAGTATACCCACGGTAACATCCAGACAAGCAGAAAATGCAAGAATGTATAACGGTGTTTCATATACACCCACATATTTCGAATGAACGACCGCTCGGGATTATGACTTTTGATTTGATGCCTCGATCTGACGGCGCAAGATATCCAGACGATGAGGAGGATAGGGATGGGAAGCAGTTCAAGTAGCTTTGCAGTCGGAAAATTCCGCCAGTGCATTCCGCTGTCTGTCGTTTTCCAGATGAGGATTACGATCTAAATCCTTAGTTCAGAGCCGGTTAAGTGAGGGAACGATAGCCAGACATACAGCAGAATAAGGTATAATCGTGATGATTGGCTCGGCCTTGCCCATGCCAGACCTCAAGTCGCAAGCAGGCTGAAGGAATCGCCCAAGATGGTCACCTGATTCGGACCAGCCTAGAATGACGATCCAGAGGACAAAGGCACCAAGAATCACAAAGGTTGCAGGTAAGTTTTTCCAGTCACGAGAGAATATGTCTTGTAGCCGGTGTTTTTTCCCGATCAACCCCATAATTGAATGAACACAGAGCCAAAGTATTAGAGGAGAACCTAGCGAGAAACGGTTAACTGGGTAAAGCGGTGGATGAAGGGGATGACAAACCTGCTAGTTGAAGGGTTATTTCAGAGTGAAAACGAGTGATTCCGTGATTTGAAATAGATATGAGCGTTGTGAGAAGAAGTGAATAAACGTATAACATTAAACTCCAGAATGAGCCGCGTGCCTGGAACATGCGTGTTATGAGGGAGAGAAAGACCAATACTGGAGAGCCTGACCTTCGGAGGAGAGTAAAGGAGTAAAATGCCTAGGCAGAGAGTGGTAACGTATGCAGCAACTCGAACCAACACTCCAGCTACACTAGACTCAGTCCTGACTGATTTTGAGACGCAGGATAACAGGAAGCTTGCGTACCAGCATCTGGATTTGGACACCGTCCTGGAAAAGGACATTCACCTGGAATGTTTGGAGGGTCAATGCAATATCTTTAAAAAATTCGTGTGAGATATCATATTTAATCACTTTGATATAGGTTATATGTCATACGCAGCGAGGTAGGTAATTGGGGAAGCGAGGGTCGTCTTTGCTGGATACTGGTGGGAAGCTTATTGTTTGATTCGACATGCTATCGAAGGGAAAGGTTTCCTCGCCGCTAGAGAGATAGTCTCCATATAAGTATCCATAGCTATCCCTCCCAAATCAGCCATGACAACATCTTGCGGGAAGTGCACCACAGAGAGACGTTTAAGACAAGGGTGAAGGGATAGATGAAGTGGAGAGTCCCTTGATACACTTTCATTTTGTTTCGACTGGGATCCCGGATGCGTGTCGACCGGCACTAGGGCAGTGAGCTGAAAGGGTTTGATCCTTTGTGCAAAACAAAGGACAGGTCTTGCGGGAGCATACACAGAGAAAAGCAGTACCGTCGCTGGAATGCGGGTTCTCAGACATCTGATGGAGCAATAATCTGGCTTGGCTTGCCCAATGGCACTGAAATAAAGGGTCAATTCTAAATGGCTGGGAAAAAAAAAGGATGGATTCAAAATCTTATTACGTCATCGACGTCACCATGTATGTCCAGATGGCCTTTGTTTCACCACTCGTTGGGTCATTCACGATATTTAGTGCTTGGTTGACTTAGTAAGAAAATGCCTCACTACAACTACCTGAGAACCTCCCCCCCCAAAAAAAAAGAAGAAGAAGAAGAAACTGTTACAGTGCTTAAGCCATTTGGTTGACGAATTCCATGAATTCCCGAGGGAATAACAGTATCGACTATCTTATCATGGCACTCGCGTACTTCCATTGGCTGATTTTCACTAATATTCTCGTTCCGCTATCTTTCTGGACACACGAAGCTACGATATCCAGGGAGTTTACATCATGCTCGAGTAGTTCTTGGGATATATAAGATTGAGAAGGGAGTGGCAGCTCTTCCCAGCCCAAGTTATACCAATAACGATAGACCGATGGAATAGTACAAGCTCAGAACAGTCGTTACATCTCGAATATACAAAGCACCCATTTGTTCAAGGTCACATGGTTCATGTCTGACTCGTAGAATATTTGATTTTGATTTCGGTTTGTTTGTCTTACCGTTCAGATTCTAGTTCTAGCCAGTGGGTTATTGGTAATGTCGAAAGACAATATGACTGTAGTTGGTGGACGTTCTGGTCAAGTTGAACACGGCCATCAAAACGCGCTTGACGCGAACCTCCACCTTCCAAGATGGCGGCTAACCTATCCTCCCTCTTGTCCTCCTCTCGTCAGCTCACATCACACTTAAACCGGACGGACTTACCGTCAGTAAAGCTCTCGTTTGATCAGATTGAGGCGGAATCACGACGTCTCGCGCGCCAACCTGGCTCAAGTGCAGATGCAGACAGAGCGTAAGCCACTTTCCGTCGGGATACTTCAACCGCACTGCTCATGTAATTTTCCATTGAAAGAAATTTTCTATTAGCCAAAGCTAATGTTGACCCTACGAGCCTCACGTCTTCCATCGCGCAACTACAAAACACTGCAGCATCTACCTTTACTCCTCTGCAGGCTCTCCAAGACACGGATGTTCAGGGATATCTTCGAATATCTCATGAGCAGAATCTTATTAGCACAATCGAGGAGGGTCGTGCGCGCACTCAGCGGGAATTCTATCAGCTCATGGAGGCTCGTCGTAACGAAGAATGGGAGAAAATGAAAGCCAGAGTTTTCGAACAGCTAGGGCAACGGACAGACCAGACTGCTGTAGTCGGTCCAAAGAGAACAGGACTTGCAGTTAGTGACCTTGTGTTTAACAAGTTTCTCCTTTTTTGTTCTTTGACCATTTGTATTTTTTTTTGTTCTAGTCGAGCACTAGTGTTGCATTGCCAACGCCAACTGTAGATGTTCAAGCAAAGATGCTGAACTACGACAAAGTTGTTGGAGAGCTCAACGCTGCAAGACTGAGGAACCAGCCATTTGCCATTTTGCACGCCCTCATGGATGTTGCTCGAAAAACGGCCGCGTTGGATGTAAGATTATCTCTTTCTCTCTTGTTATTTTGGATATCTTTTTTTTTGACATTCTATTAAACAGCCCAAATCGGCCCAGTTCCAGACTACTCTTCACATCCTCACCCTCCAAACACGCGAAGCACCTTCGCATGACATGACCAACAATCCAGGTTCATCGGTCTCCCGCAAGTTCGCAAAGGTCTACCTGGACCCTGGGTTCTCATCGAATGGCCAAACACGTGAAGCTGTTGATCTTCGAACACAAATCGCTCGTGGAGCGCGTGAAGCACTCGAGGAACAGTACTTCGAAGTTGTTGAACGGACAGTGATGAGCCGTCGCGAGGACGCCCCACTCGGTGGAGATCCTAGCATTGGAAACAAGATTCGCTCCTTCCTTCTTATTCGCTATCACCAAGGAAAGCAGGGATGGCCACAGCGCATCGAAATCATCCAAGGTGTCCCAATCTGGGGAAGGCTCTTTTTCCTTATCCGAACAGGTTACCTCGAAGAAGCTGTCGAAGAAGCTGTTCGCTATGAGCAGCCTCTAGAGTCCGTCGCACCTGGCTTTGTCGAATGTTTGCAATCATGGGCGAACAGCCCGGAGCGACGCATTTCCCCAGCGCAAAGGCAAAAGCTCCAGTCTCACTACCATTCTCAGATGCTGCATGGATCGTCCGCTGATCCATTCAGGATTGCGCTCTACAAACTCGTTGGAAAGCTCGAGCCAGAACGACGTCGAGTTGAGCTGGTCACAGAAACCATGGAGGACTGGTTGTGGTGGCAGATTTCTATGCTCGATGAGCAGAGTCCGAACAATCTTTCCTCAGTCACAGAACTCCTATTGACTTACGGAGATCGCCACTTTGAGGAAAATGGTGCCGAAAATGGGAAAGGCCTTTGGGCAACTGTCCTAACTTGTGTTGGCCAATATGAAAGGGCAGTTGCTGCTCTCTGGTCAAACCCATCGACACAAGTAGAGGCAGTTCATTTAGGGATTGCTTTGGCCTACCATGGCCTTCTATGCGTACCTTTGAAGGCGGAAGTTAGCGAGCTAACTCCTTGTACGTTTCTTATTATACCCTATTTTTTTCTGTTTTCAATCAACTTTTTTACAGTGACCATACGGCCTGACTCTCCCCCTGCATTTTCCCTCTCCACAATTATTTGGCGTTATGTCCGTCTGTTCATGAAAATGGACCCTAAAGAGGCATTACACTACATCGCGACTATTCCCCTCTCGCACGACCAAGATAGTGCCCATCCATCGCTACGAACAGGAGCTGGAAAAGAACAGCTCAAAATAACTTACGATCTTCTGCGACGGTTAATTGTTCAGTCAAATCCCGGACCACAATGGGATGCACTCATTGGCGGCTTCCATGCTGCTCCCACAGCGTCGAGCTTAAATCGGTTCCCTGGCTTGATCGAAGGGGTGCTTCCGCTGTTGGAACTCAAAAACTACGATCAATATGTTGAGGAGGTCTTGAAACTTGCTGCTAATGATAGCCAGCGCGAAGGTCGAATTGTGGAGAGCGTCAAGCTGTGGAATCTAGCAAGCGAGTATGAGATTGTTGTAGAAGTGCTAGCTGCAGCACTAGGTAACATTTTAGCCTCTGTGTATGGCGGAGAAGGTGGGATGCTTGGTGAAAAAGAGCGAGAGATTGAAAGAGTCGCTGGTGATGTGATGAGAACGTACGAACGAATGAACCAAGGTGCTGGGAAGGAGCGAGATGCTGTTGCTCGGCTGCTGAGGATTCGGGATGCTCTCGAGGCGAAGAAGAAAGGACGATTTGAATATGCGCTGGAAGTCCTCCAAAGCACTGATTTACTGCCTCTCGGTCAAGGGGAAAGTGCTGATGTGTCAAGAATTACGAGGAGAGCCGAAGAATTTGCCGTTTTGAGCGAAAGCTTACAAAGAAATTTGCAAGGTACGTCTCCTTTTCATGAGTCTGCAGGGGTTTCACTCACTATTTGCTTACTGTGCAGTATATCTACCCTTGGCAATGGACCTTCTCGCCTCTTTACACCGTAAGACCAAAACCAGCCCTCTTGAAGAAAATGTCAAACATGCGGTTTGTTCCTCTGTCCATACCGGTATCCTCAGCTGAACTTGCTCCAATAGCATATGACCGATCTTCGTCGGCGATCCCGTGCCTTGATTGTCTTTGCTGGGATGTTGAAGTATCGAATGAGCGCGGATGTGTACTCTTACTTGGCTCGCTTGGATGTCGAAATTGCTCTGTAGTTGTTTTTGGTTATATGTGTACTTTCTCCTGTACATTTCAAGTGGTACAGCTATACTGCTCTAGTGGGATGTTTGGATGAGTGTCAACACCATTGGGCTCTATCTGAATTACATAAGCTATCCAAACTTATACCTTACCAAGCTGAACTTTCACGCGTTTGTGAGAAACTTATGCCACTGCGAGTTCGTTAGGTTAAGTTGCTTTGAAAGGACATTGTTTAATATCGCGTTGATGGTCAAAGCAAATAACGCTTGGTTCAAACATTCATCTCCTCTTGTAGTGTTTTCGTCCTGCGTGCCAATTTCTTCAACATATGTCCAGTTCTACCAAACAAACAGTGCCTAGCGCTCGTCAGGGCTTTATGTGGTGTCCAGCGAAATGGCTACCCGCCGTGGGAATCGGCTTGTTTGTATTCTTTTTTGTGGATTACAAGGACCAGCTATTTCGGCTCAGAAGCGTCTTGAATTTACCACATTCACATTATCCTGGATGTCCGCAAGTCCCACCTCTCCTTCCTTCCAATCCACTATGGAATCAACTCAGCACCTCAACATTGTCGACCCACGCGTTCCAAGTCCGTGCAGCACAATGGCTTGCGGGCGCTGTGCAAATAGAGTAGGTTACGGTTATTCAGACTCTTTTGTTCAATATTTTACCGGAAAAAAGGACAGAGTCTTATGACGACATGCCCACGGTTGAGCAGGATCCACGACCATGGGACAAGTTCGCTCGGTTCAACGACTATCTAGCTACCGTCTTTCCGAATTTGTTTGTTTACTTCATTCTCTGATTCATCGTGACTTGATTTGACCCAGCATAAAACAGACATTCGAATCTTTCTAAGCAGACAGTCAACAAGTTTGGGCTCATTTATACTTGGCATGGGTCAAACACTTCCCTCAAGCCAATCCTGTTTATGGCCCACTCAGGTGCATATTTTGTTCGCTACTACATGTTATGTAATACAAGAATCATAACGTCTTCCCTCAGATGTCGTTCCAGTCGATAATGCGACACGTTCTAGTTGGACCCATCCACCCTACTCTGGTCACTTCGATGGAACATACGTTTGGGGCCGGGGAAGTTGTGACGACAAATCAGGTCTTATAGGTATCATGTACGCAATCAATACTACGACTACTGGTCCTTCTGAATCCTGACTTGTGCAGGGCCGCCGTTGAAGTATTGCTTGAGGCTAGTTTCCAGCCTACCCGCACTGTCATACTTGCATTTGGGTTTGATGAGGAAGCCAGTGGTCATGAAGGAGCTAAAAAGCTTGCTGCTGTTCTTCTCCGAACGTTTGGGCCGAAGAGCATTGCCTTCATTATAGATGAAGGGAGTGCGTTGAATCTTCCGGTTCATACCTTCCGGTTCTGAATTCATTCTTAGCTGGCTATAAACGTGAGGATGGCGTGGTTTTTGCGACACCCGGTATTGCTGAAAAGGGGTATTTGGATGTCAAGTGCGTCTTCACGATTTTTACACTTCAAACACTATTCAGAAGTGAACCTAGGTTGGACTTGATTACACCGGGAGGACATTCGAGCTACCCACATAGACACACGGTAACATATGATTTAACCATTGCTTTTCTCTTGTCTAATTCATATGCAAGGGTATTGGGTTGATGTCGAAGATTATATCACACATCGAGGACCACCCTTTTCCTGTTCAACTTGTTAGTCAAGTATTTGGTTCGAAATTCTAATCGGGCTCATTGCCAAAGACCCGGAAAGATGTTCACTTCGCCACGCTCCAATGCCAAGCACAGCATAATCCCTCCCTCGATAGCTCTTTGCGAAGGCTGATACAAAAATCCGCCACCTCTGACTCAGCCCTTCGGAAGCTTGAATCCCAACTCTTTCAAGACCGAGATACCAGGAACATGGTGGGGACGACGCAAGCCGTCGATTTAATTCAGGGCGGAACTAAGGTAAACTCTCTTCCTGAAAATGTTTGGGCAGTTGTGAACCACCGCATATCCACGGAGAGGTGCATATCTATCACAAACTGTTGTGTTTCATTGGGATACTAAGAAGGTTGTTTAGTTCTGTTGAAGACGTGCGCGCCCACTACAAAAATGAATTGGGCCCTTTTGTTGAGAAGCTTGGTCTCACTTTTTTCGCCTTTGGGGACGATTTTAGGCAACCCATCACGGAAGGTTCACTGGGAAGACTACTGGCATTGGATGCCTTTGAGAGCGCCCTGGAACCTGCTCCTCGAACACCAACCAGCATAGATAGCAAACCATTCGCCCTATTGAGCGGTACGATTCGATCGGCATACCACGAACACCGTACACTACCGCATATCGATGAAAGAATATTTGTCAGCCCCGGAATGGATGCAGGAAATACAGGTGCGACGTTTTACCCTCCATGAGCTTGATTATAATGTTCCACAGATACTCAATTTTACTGGAACCTAACCGAGGTTAGCCTTTTATTCGAGTTTCGTTGATATTTTGTAACTCTGAGCAGCACATATTTCGGTATGGGCATATGGATGAGAGAGTCTGTTCAATCCATACTGTCGATGAAGGTGAGAGTTGTTCATTTTCTGGATATGCGTTAGCTCATCTGCATGCGTAGCGATGCCAATTGACAGTTTTGTTGAGATGATAAAGTTTTTCGTGCTAATGGTCTTGAATGCTGATGAAGGGCAGCTGTAATTCCCTAATTGTTCCCTCTTGAGGCCAGTTCCACTTTTTTGATTAGGATGTATTTTTTACTTCTTTTTCTTTTGCTTCTCGCCTAGGTTCTGTAGAGAAGCTCCAGTAAATGCCGTACCTATAAGTGGAGGGGCGTTAGATCCATGCTAGTCGTCTAGAATAAGCGCGAAGGGAAGGTGCCTTTAAAGTTTGTGGCCGCAAGCAGAAGAACCACCGCCTGAGCATGTAAGAAGCACGAACTCACACTAAGCCAAGCAACTGAGACCACAACAACACAATCTTCCGATCGATGTCTATGCTTGTACGAGGATGTGATGGGGTTACTTGTCGTCCTTTAAAATGCTCCAAGTGGTAGCCATGTTCGCTCCGTTCTCTTTAAATTGGTGAGATAAGACAGGGGAAGACCTCGAGGAGCTGGTGCCTACTGTAAAAGACATGATCAAGTATGCCTGGATGTATGGGGACGTCAGAACCACCTCGTCGACCTACAGTCGAAGCAGCAAGAAATATGCGTTCGGAATCTGTGGTCGCGAGCCGGGACTCGTGCTTGGGGCTTCGAAAGCGGCAGTACTCACATTAAAATCCTAGGATACGACGACAATGGTTCTCCGTTCCACGCCTAGACATATAAGGAGGTGAGCCAAGATTCGAGAACAAAACAAGGAACAAGGCGAAGATATACAGCATTCTTCTGGCCAGGAAAGAATAATATGGAGTTTCTCCTCATTCCTATAATGACTATGAGAAGACATACATGAAGTGAATTTTCGAGGTGCTAATGTCAGTCGAAGGTACTGTGGAATATTTGGGCATATAAGCATGGCACTGAAGAGACGAGGGAGTGGTTGTCGGTGCTCTCGAGTGTAACCTTAGCGAAAGGATGAATGCGACGGCATCGATGAGGATGTTGGATACGAGTCGGACCTCTTGGCCAGAGAGAACCATGCCTAGACACTACCACAGCATCAATAACGTCAAAAAGAAACGTACATGACGCTGATATATAATATTCTCCTTGAAAACCTTGAGGCCGTTTATAGGGGCTGGGACCGCAGATAATTCCATGAGGACATGAATGAATGGCGAAGTAGTCCTTATTGCCACTTCAAGGTAGCAATAAACGATGGCACTGCCGAGGATGTAGGCAAGTTAGTAGTGGTATTGAGAGATGAGGTGGTGATCCCTGATGTCCTCAAATGCAACCCTGGCCAAAGGGCTGAATGCGACGACATCAGCGAAGGTGTTGGGGATGAGGCTTTTCACGGATCTCTTGGCCAGAGAGAACCGTGTATAGGCATCGAAGACAACAAAAGGAAGCTTACGTGACTACTCATGGAGGTAGATCGGTGGATGGGAACCAGCCCCTCCCGTACCCCGATGAACACAAACACACGGACATCTATTATCTTCTCTTGAACATTTTGAGGGTTTTTATGTGGATTCGCAAACATGGATGGTTCCATGAGGACGCGCAATGACAAAGCTCCTCGAAGCCGCATCGAGGCGGCGATTGATGAGGATACTGCAAAGGATGTAGGCAAGTTAGCATGTTGTTAAGAAATGAAACAGTGGCCACCGACATCCTCGAATATGACCTTGGCCAAGGGACGTATGCGACGGCACCGGCGAAAATGCTGAGTAGGAGTCTGTCCATGGAGCTCGTAGCCAAGGAGCACACGCATAGACTCCTCTAAAACATCTGGAGATATCAGGAAGAAACTTACATTATCGCGCATACACCAATATGTGTGAAAGTAGACCAGCCCCTATTATACCTCGACGACAAGTACCAGGGCAGTTGCGTCACCCTTCTCTTTTGAACACCTTAAGCGCTTGTTGATGAGCTCGGGATCTCGAATGGCTCCATGAAGATGTGAAAGAAGAAACGGCCCAAGGAGCCATGCTGACCGTGGCTGGAGGCACCAATGGTAGGTCAGAAGGGTCCTCTTGGACACGACTATTAGGCGATGAGAAGTTCGACCTTGGACCACCTGGGATAGGTCGAAGGGATTCGACAATGTCTTTGTGCCATTCACGAAGACGAGGAGCGACTACCGTTTTGGAGATGGTGCGCTGCACAAGAGTGATCAAGGTAGATTGCATATTAGGAGAAAGAAAGCCAGTTATGAGTTCAGAGCTAGGACAATATATAAGTTCGAGTAAAGGGGCGACGATCATTCTCTGCGGAGTGGATGCATTCGTCCCCTCACACTCTTCCAATGCATTATGTAAACAATATCGTTGCACATCATGTGGTCGTGTTTGATCGTACAAGCGTGGCGGAAGCAGACAAGATAGGCATGGACGAAACTGCTTGACAGAATTTTTTCGAGCTTAGCAAAGTTACGTATTGTCCATAGCTTGGGCTAGTGTTGCCGCCAGAAACGGCTATGATCAAGGCGTGAGGCAAGGAAGACCTCCGGAAGTATTCCAAATTCGTGATTGCAAGCCACCACCACCACCACCACCACCAGGCTCTCTCAATGAAAGCTGACCTCCCTCTCCCTGTCAAACAGAAAAAGCTATACTCTTCTCTAACTTCCCAAATTGACAACGGGCACTTCAAGAATGCTGTAAAGACAACAGACAAATGTGCATCCATTGATTTTCGATATTAGAACTATTGCTCAATTATTGGAAGTGCTCCGGCTCGATCCAGAAGATAGCCTCGCCCAAAAGACTCGATTATGGCTATTTTTGCAGACAGAATTGTACCAACAAGCATTAGACATTGCAACGTCTTCCAAGGATGACTTAAAATTCGAGCAGGCATATGCTCTGTACCGACTTCAACGAGAAGCCGAAGCGGTAAAACTACTTGAAAGTTTGGAAGATGGAGAGTCTCGAGGTGTTCTGCACTTGCAGGCCCAATTGGTCTGTTCCTCCGTTCTTGATATATCTCGGATGAAGGCCTGACAAGGAGCAGAGCTATCGGTGCGGTCAATACCAGACAGCACTTGACTTATATAACGATCTATTGGACACATCCCAACCCGTATGTTTTCACTATCCTGACTACTCCCTCCTCGTATTGATTTGGTTAGAACTCTGAAGAGCATACGGATATCCAGACAAACCTCGCTTCAACACAATCCCAGCTCGATTTCATTTCCTCCGGCTTCCGAGCGTCCCTTTCTAAGTTGCCCCGTACTCTCACAGACAGAATCGAGGATCTTCCACCACCATCCTTGGTCCCAATCCAAGTTACCAAAGTCCCAGCTGCTGAGCCAGATACAGAAGCTCCGAAGGTCAAGTCTGTACGAAAGTCGCGTCTTCCGAAGGGCGTTGTGGTTGGCCAGACTCCATTGCCTGACCCTGAAAGGTGGCTCAAGAAATCAGAACGCTCATCATTCCAAGCACCCAGAGGGAAGAAAGGCAGGGGTGGAGGAGCAAGTCAGGGTCTTACCCCCGTCGAACAAGCTGCCCTTTCAGCTGGTGGAGGCGGAGGTGGGAAGAAGGGCAAGAAGAGAAAGTAATTTTCGAAATGGGGCGTCTGCGCTTACAGCACAAATCCATACCTTCCAACATTTTCTCACGGGGCATATAGCTCAATAACGTTTCTGATCACCCTTTTGCCTCAATGCCCTGAAGCCATCTAGTATTGGACATCTGAAGTCAGTCCCAATGAACAGGTTGCATAATTGACTTGAAAATTATTGAGTCTGGATGCGTGGTCACCTCAGATATTTTATGTGTGGTGACCTGGACGTCTAGCTCAATCCGACGCTTGGGTTTTTGAAGCTCATTTGATTCATTCTCTAGTATTAATAGCACAACCATATGATAGTATTCAAGTCCCCTTACATGCAGCTGTTGGTGTTGCACCAACTGGAAAAACACCGTCATACTCATTTGGATATTGGCAACCAGCAATTGGCACAATCGCTCTCCCATCATCGTTCTCTTTGAACCATCCATTCAAGTTCCTTGTTGCACTTGGAGGTGCACCAGTAAATGTTGGAACCGGTAGTACAACTCTTACTCCTGTCTCCGTGTATGAAGGCATAGCTGAGGAACTTACTATTGCGCCATTGATACTTTTCGGTGGCCATGGATATGCAGATGATGAACTAGGAGCAATGGAAGTCCGCACGGAAGGATTGATGTCTCCTGTTTGCCATGCTACATAAGGGCCATTGAATGTCGTAACTGGACTGCCCAGTCTGGAACACTTCCCGGTTGCATTTCTGGGATCTCTGGGTATCCATCCTTCTCGGAGGCCCAGCTGATAGCTCCATAACGGTGCCTCAATTTGTCCACCCTGGCTTGCGACAGTAGGCCCTATCTTCCAGGTCCAGAAAAACCAGTCACCAAGGATGTCCATGCTCGCCGATACAAAACTGAGGAGACCCTGTTTCATCGTAGCATTGTAGTGCTGCCAGTCGTCATATTGAGGGCATTGGGGGTTATTGGATCGGGCATTGGCAATGCCACGAATATAAAGACCGCAATCATTTGGACCAGCTGAGAATTCACCGGAAACAACGAGGCCAAAAGTGTGTCGTCTTACGTGACGGAGAATCATGAGTCCATGTCCAGAGAATGATGAATAAGGTTCTCACATAATGTCAGTCTTGTTCCCCCAAACATCACAAGCCCTTCTTGGCCATACACCGCCTGGATTGCCGTCTGGCGCAATAGCCACGATCGGGTCCGTCAAGAAGACGTCGCTGAATGAGAAGTATGGATGCTGATCAAGAATGACACGGTCCGAGCCAGCCATAAAGTTATCCCACGCAGTGACTTCCTGAAATCCATCGTGAAGGACGATATACTAGTAGAAATGTCAGAGGGGTGGAGAAAGAAACGGAAATGGCAAGCTCAAGCTACAACTTACTGGCCCGTTACCAGATCCCATCCCTGTAATATCCCTCATCATAGCATGAGCCTCGAGGTAGAAGCTCGTGATCGAGTTCATGCCAATGGAAGTGAGCAATGCCTCGTTCACAATCCCGAAGAGAACAACAACGTTTCTGTACTCAGGTTGGCTAATGAACTCCGTGAATACTCGAAGATAGTAGAGTGTCCGCTGTGCATTCGCATAGCCCATATTGCCGGCGAGAAAATTGACGGAAGAGAGTTTTCCAGAATGATTGTATCCTGAAATCACGTAAAATCAAAGTTCGCTGTCGACGGATGACATACCATTCTGTGAGCCAGGAACAGTGTGTAAATCGAGGGACACTCGAAGTCCATATTTGCGGGCCCACTCAATCACGCGAAGGATATATCTGAAATTATCTTCTGCCTTTGCTAAGAGAGTATCGATGAATTATGCACTTACTTCCAGGATACCTTAGCAAGATATGGCTCGCCGTCCCATGTTTCAATTGCCCAAAAGGGTATTGGTATTCGAAGAAAATTTAATCCAGCTCCCGCAATTTCGGCAATGTCTTGTTCGGTCTACGAAGATGCTAAGCATGTATTATATATTAAAATGAGATCAATGCACTCACGATAAATGTATCATAATGTGTTTCCAGTTGACTGAGTCCTCCATTCGCGGTGTCTGCTGCCATTGCCCTGCTCAAGCCGAATTCATCTTGCGTGCTGGGATAACGTTGAAAGATCTCGGGGGTTATGAATGGTTCGAGGACAAAGAGTCCTCCAAGGTTGACGCCATTGATGCGATTCTTGGTCCAGTCCCATGGTTGATTGAGGGGTGGTGTCCAAGAATTTGGCTGTGCGGTGTCTGCGAAGGGATTTGACGCGTCGTGGACCCCTAGTAATAAAATGAATCAACATAAGAAGCGTGAGGCTATGAAAAAAAACGTACAAAAGCCTCCAAATGGGTTATAGTACGTGAAATCTGAGCCATTCTCGAGTCGAACTGTGCTTCCATCTCCACCAGTCTGAAGAGCATACAGATTTTTAGGAAGGAAGATTAAGAAACCAAAAAGTAGTTAACGAAAACATACCGTAGCACCAGTAGGACTTCCAGAATTTGAAGGTGAACTTGATGATGAAGAAGACATGTTGGGTTGTAGAATAACGAAATACACAGGAAGAACAACAGCGAGCGCGATCACGGCTAATGTGACAAACACGACGACTGTGATCATCCAAGGATTTCGCCTGCGCTTTGCATGGGGAAAGTATTGTAGTGGCTGTTGATATACACCTGGATATGTTGCAGGAGATGGGATGGTATAGAGACCCACAGGTTGTTGGGAAGTCATCGGATGGTTCATCTTCTAATGAAGGGCCAAGTGTCCGCTGTAGTAGCGTTCGTAGTCAATTTCGTAAACAACTTTTCAAGAAGAGGCCTAAAGTGCCATCCGGGCTAGAGAAGAACGTCGAAAGGCGCGGCGGTAAACACGGCAGTTGAGGAAAGAGAAGGGCTTAGGTGATACTGCAGCCATCGTCCACGTGTTGAGTGGTGGAGAACCTGACTGGATTGGATCGCTGTGAAGTCTTGTGCGAGATTTATGGAGATTAAATGTCAAGTTTGGGCACAGAAAGTCTCCCCAAAGGGCTGCAATGTCATGGTTTGGCACAACGTTCGGGCTGCCGGGCCGGAGAGATTTTTGGCCTTGAACCTGCCTTAAACTTAGCTTCACAAGACGAAATTTGCCCGCTGCAGCAAGTGAATGGAGTTCTTGGATCCAAAATTAGAACGATGCAAACTCTGGTACAAAACAGCAGCCGGCTGGTAATATACAAAAAGTCAATTGGAATCTACAAAGAAACGTCCATCTGTACACTTTGTTCTGCCTCCATCTGCTGCAGAACCTCGACCACAGTCAACGGTATTCTTTGTCTCGTGTCCTCCTTCATCGAAAGTCGGGGAGGGCGTTTAAAATCTGTTGCCTGGGTCTGAGCTTCTTCTGCCGCTTTCCTTTTCTTTGATTCTTTTGTTGCCATGAAATGGAGGTACTCCATACTGTACTTGGGATGATGGATATGGGGTTTCGGAGTATTAACCGGGGGAGTCGAAAACCAGAGCATCTCTCCAGTGTCTGGATCGCGGTCAAAGTGACGAGCTAGGGAACGAAAATGAATCAGCAGTTCGAATGAAGAACGGAAGGGAGACACATACTCAATTCATTTGGTAATTTCAAAATGTCCATTTTAGCGTCACTCCAGTTCCCCAAATTTCCTGTAATCGACCTGTCAACCATCCTCGATGGACCAGGCGTCGACGTAGTCGCAGAAGGAACAGTGAACTGAGCAGGTTGAACCGTAGAAGAGGATTGGTAATGAGTGCCAGAATAATACGGCTGCTGCGACTGTTGGTGTTGAACCAAAGACCCGCCACTGCCAACAAACGCTCCCTTGGTCGGGCCGGCGACATCACCCATACCCTGATTCCGCTTTGTCCGCTTCCTTAAAGGACCATCGCGTCCAGTTGGAGTATAGGTATCTTCAGCGACTTGTCCCCAGGCACTTCCAAAATGATCTGCACCTTCCATGCCAGGAAGGTCGAGTAGCCCCCCAGGTGGTTTATTTGGGCCGCCAGGTTTCAGGAAAGGGCTCCCCAACCGGACTGGATAAATGGCTCTCTCGAAGGGATAAATCGGCATCCAGTCTGGGTTCTTGCGAACCTCTTCCGGAATGCACGAAGCCCAGTTCTTTATCCGCACAAACACCTTCTCCCTGTCATTGTACCTAGAATCACACACATAGAGAGGGAAGCCAGGCCACCAGTATGGCGCGCGAGGTCGTCCTCGAACATGTCGTGCAGTAAACTGGACAGCAATCTTCTCGAGAAGGTCTTCAAGGGGATGCTCAGCGAAATGGGAGGTCTTGAATACCTCGTTTTGGTAGAACGGTCTTGAGGCTGGGTGGAAGGTCTGCGAGGGCCGATAGTACCATGAAACGGTGATGCCTTGTTGTCCTTTCTTAGAGCGTTCTTCGTTCACCCAGAGTCTGAATATCTGTGCTACGATGGGTTGAGATGGATCATCTGGATTGGCGAGATGAACCCAATCAGCTAGACGGAGTGTCCAGCCTTTATAGTGCAGTTCATCGACAAAGGTTCGGTCTTTGACAATGACGCGGTGGCTAGTCACCCCCGCCATAGGATCACCCTCCATTTGACCAAAGACAGGCTTGACATTGCCCGGACCGGCAGCGAGGCTGGCAAAGTTTGTAGTCGAGCTATATGGCGGACCTGACGGAGGCTCAGAAGAAGTGAGAGCGTTGTAGAGACGTTGAAGGAGCATGATTCCGCCGTATGCATCACTATATTGCCCATGGAATTTTTTGGCCTTATCGAAGAGACGACCAAAGTCTAGGTCAAATTCACGAGTCGTAGTATATTCACCTGCTCGCGTTTTGGTGTCGATGCTTTTCAGGGAGACCGGGACCTGAGAGCATGTTAGGTTTTACATGAGAGAAGTAGACTCATACCCACATTAGAAGCGAGGTACGGAATTACAGGCTCTTCTGGAACAGCATCAAGTGGAATTGATAGTTTGTTTCCGCTGGAACGGGAGGTTAAGATAAAGCTTGAAGGAAAGGAGTTGCGTACACTATGTCTTTAAAACTCTTGATAACATGGACAATTTGCTCTAGTCGAACTTGCTACAAGCGAGACTGTTAGCAAGTATACAGGAGCGGTATCAGGACTTACCGAGAAATCGCCCTCCCACCAACCTTGGTCTGTAAAACCAGGCCATTTGGGAAGTCCCTTCTCCAGCCTGCTAACGATCTGCTCGCTTTCTGGGTCGCGGTCCAAAGAAGCATGGTCTTCAGCATCTGATATACCGCTGATATCGACGTCTCCATCAATGTCATGAATGCGTCGCCTCGAGTACGAGCTGGGACCTGCAACACCTTGCGGCGGTGCCATGAGCATTCGCGGAGCGGTAGCTGACATAAATGGAGTAGATTCTTTCTTTTTAGCTGCCCTATCTCTGGGCTTGGCTGGTGCATGCATCTTTTGTGCTGATGTAGGAGGGGGAGAGTCACTTCGTAGCGGTGGAAGTGTCGAATCTTTATTCCATTTGTCATCAAGGAGAAGCTAGGGAATATGAGCATAGTTGCCGCAAAGAGGTATATAATATAAACACACTTTCAGCTTGCTTGCATCCTTTGCAATGACGCTCTCCTCTTCATTGTAATAGATGGCATTCCAGAAGACCAAAGACAAATCTTCATAGAGTTGCATGGGATCGTCATATTTGTCTTCTTCAAGTTTATGCTTGACCATATTTACAGAGCGTGGATGTGGAATCATCTGTTTGTGTATGATGGATGAGAGAGAGACCTTGAGCATTTTGGTGTAAACCAAACATACATCATAGTAATTTGGAATTTCCTTGTCAGGCATTTCCATAAACAGCGTGCAAATGAACCGCTTGTTTTTGCCACCCTGTGACTTGAATTCAACGGCTTTTATGATCTCTCTTAGAGCCTGCTTCACGTCTTCTCCGAGCGGCATGACTGTCAAGGCGCGTTTGAATAACTTGTCAACAATGGTCTCCGGGTAGCGAAGGACTGTAGAGTGGACAAATGTTATGGGAAGAGGGCAAGAAAAAGAGCGGATGGGTAGATATACAAGCAGAAGAGCGTCGACTGGCTTTAGATGGTGGCTGCTGAAAGCAAAGGTTTCAAAGTCACAAAAGCTTCCGACGTTATTGCTCCTCTCCTACGACCTTCATTAGTCCACTATCAGGATGCTAAATTTTCTTTTGCCATTTGGATAACGTTTATTGACGCTTCTTGTGATATGAGGTAATTGGAAAGTGGCAAATCTTAACTTCCACGCGAAGTGGCGCACTAGCAAGATTCACTTTTTTCAATAAAGGCCAACAAGCTCGAGCGTTTGTGTGGTCTTTCCCATTTCACCTCCTTAGCCATGCCTTGGAGCCCGGAATTTTTAAGTGCGATAGCGGTCGACGACAGCGTGTTTGAACCGAGCAAAGATGCAAACGACGACGAATGTTATCCAAACGCACGAAGGTGTCGCTTGCCTAAACCAGATCCTGCCCGCTGGTGGACGTGCTGGGACAACGATAATTCTATCCTCGTAATGGCCCCTCGAGAACACGATCTGTATGGATTATAATTTCACTTTTTTCCTCTGACTCCCTTCAACTAAGACCCTAGCTTTAGCTCTCCAGAGAACCTCATCCACAACGCTGCTGGCCAGTTCAGAGCCGATCGTTTTTGGCCGTTCAAGTTTCTTGGCTTTCTTTGGGATCAGGTAATCTCTTGCTTCACCTCTTTGCCAAGTTACTCGACCTCATCATATTCCTGTGGATAGTTTCGACTTGATGTAGGTCTTCTTGGGGTCACTCCCATTTGGAATCGCGTCGACCAAGCTCAAAAGTTGCCCGACGACGAATTCGACGATGCGGATGCTGAATTTGAGCAAGACGTCGCAGCGCACGCTCCTGCAAAACGAAGGCACGCTCAGCCTTTTTATGCGCACTACGGGAAAGATCCTGTCCAAGTTTCCTCGGACGAAGAAATAAAACAACTCCTGAATGCATCAAGAGAAGACAAGCTCAGAAGGTTACATGCATTTATGCAAGATCCAGCAACAGCAGTTCAGAAGTTTCTCGGCAGCAGCTCCCATAAGGAGGACTTTGGTGGTGCGGGTCCTTTTTTTCTCTAATGGATATTGGATTTTGTTGATCATCTATTCCAGGTCTAATGAACACCTTCTAGGGCTCCCGAAAATCGTTCTATATTTTCTCCGTTACGTGCTTGAAAACAACGCTCTTCTTCCCATTGACAACACAACCAACCTAGCCTCGATTCGCCATTCCCTTCGTGATGCCATAAATATTGCGGAAAAGGCTTGCATAGAACTCCCTCTTACATCTGCCATCCAAAAGGTCCTTCCAGATGCGTTCAATTTAGGCATGAAGAATGCATTCATTCCCTTCGACGAACCACAAACTAAAACCTTGCCATCTCTCCTTAGCGGCGATAAAAAGTGCCCAGACTCTGCCGAAGCGTGGCAACACTGTGGCACAAAAGATATCTGGACACCTGACTACAGGTCTCTCACTGAGACGCTTGGCATGACTACGCTGCCTCTCACACATGCTCTACATCCCGTCGCTGAACGCAGCCTTCGTCGCATTGTCTCCTTATACGCGACTTCGGATATACCCGGCCTCGGAAAAGTGACTCTAGCTCCTTGGAAAGGCTGGGATGTCGCAGAGGACAAGAACATTGCCGAGCCCATTGCCGTTGATACCATAACTGGAAACTCTGGGGCTAACGATGGTATGCAAGCAATCAGACCGACCTATCGAATTGTTTGTCCTGGAGGGAACGGTGAAAGTATTAAAGTTGGGAATGGGTATTTACGCAAGTTGGTGTCACGTTTTGGGACCAGATGAGGTCTGGTTCATGCAGGATGTGAGAATGGTGCTTCCAAGCTATTATAAGGGAGAAGAGGCATGGTGAGCATCTCTTTCAACTATCGGTCGACAAGAGAGCTGTATTATACATGCTTTTTGGGGAGATGCGTCAATAAATTATTTTGTAATACCTTTGGTGTAAAGGACAACAGCTCAAGCGGGTAGTCGACTTGGGTGGCAGAAAATAAGATATGAACAGCGACCACAACATCAGTGACGTTCTGGTTTTTTGGAGGGGTGAAAAGTGCCCTTTTGCTTTCGTATTTCGCCTAATAATTGATAGGGGAGTCTTAAGCATGGCCAGCTGCTTCCAAATACAAAACGAGGTCCATGCGGGCGGGCTCTATGTGCGTATATTGCCTTGTCTGCTTAAGGAGGAATTTATATCTAATAAGTATTATATCACGTAGGCGCTACTAGTTGATACAAAGCACAACCTGAATCTTCCTAGGTCACAACTGTTCTTGGAATTTGCTATTGTTGCTAGTGTGGGGTTCAGTATCGGTGCTGGCCCTTCCTCATCAGGCGGCGAGCGAGAATGTGGAGGTTCCCTTCTGGAGCCTTTTCTTGTTGCCGTCGACTTGGCCTTCTGGAGACAGTCGCGCCATCTGTGTGAGGAAGTCCCTCTGCAGACTTTTTCTCGATCTTGCCAACCGTATTAGCACTAGAGGTTAAGATAAATGAAATGAAGCCTTACCGGATAGCCATTGGGCCCCGTTATAATGCCCGATCCAGGGTGTGAATAGCTTGGTAAACCTTCGTCAGCCTCTGCGTACATCCCGTCATCGTCTTCCTCCTCTTCAATACTACTTCCCTCACCCTCTTCGTCTTCGACTCCACTGCCACTGTCCTCGCTCTCGTAGCCAACACCTCGAACTGCCGCAGCGATAGGACCACTACGTTCCATTGCCTCACTTGCAACAAGATACCTCGCACAAAGCATTCGAATGTCATTCCACCACTCCATCATGTCTTCTCGTGAACGACAACGAAACGAATACGCCATGTTCGTTCGTTGCAATGCTGCGAATAGAAGCTCGAAAAGAACCGGATTTTGTTGTACCTGACCGTCCTTTCGTCCTTCGATGTGGAATTTATGAGACTTTGCTTTGAGCAATCGTAAACAATCAGGTATTACGGATAAACTGAACAAAATACCTCGACCAGAGCTTGGAGGACCAAGAGTACAAGCGGGAAGGAAGAGGCTGAAGATGGGGCCTGTCTGAGGTCAGAAGATCTGAGGAAGTGTATTCATGGAGGATCCAGCGGGTGTCCAGACAAAGTACCTCTCTCGGTAAGTCCGAGTGAACCTAAGTCATTTCAATACAAGTCGGTAGGTTACGCATGGAGACACACCGCTTCTTCCTTTCCATATTGCCAGTGTGGACAGGAATGACGCTCGTATCCTCCATGTTGGGATACTTGATGTGTTCAACAGACCTCAACGGGGTCTCGGGATCGAGAAGGTGATCACTTCTAGCGCTGAAGGTGATCCATTCGCGATCTGGTGCCAAGGATGCAAACTGGGAGGCGAGACCACGATGTGTATCCGCTACACTGAGAGCCATACGGGTTTGCCATTCGTCATACGTTTGCCAAGCAGACTGGAGCACTGGTTAACGGTTATGCGCACGACAAGCATCAGAAATACATACTTGAAGCGCTTTGACTATGCCCTCTTCAAAATGCGCCGAGTTCTGTTGCATGATTATGATCGACTTCTGAAGCAAGTTCTCTTCGTGAACCTGCTTCTGAAGTTGCTGGACGACAAGAGTATTGGCAACGTATCTATCACATAATTAGAAAATGCTGAAACATGATGGGTCCACGCACGGGTCGGTTTTGTGAGTAACAGCCATTGGGGTGTTTTGAGGAGGAAATGGAGGATGTGAGTTCGGAAATGAGCTAAAATGAAATTCAACCAGCTCTAGTAGTATACCCACGAAGAAGAGATATACTTTGGTGCTGTGCTCTCTTTCTTTCGCCACCGACGTAGCGAGTCTTCCAGTGTCATTTGTATGTTCTATGAGATGTTCAGTTGCAAATCATTACAAATACAATAGACGTTACACGAATGTGAGCTTTAATCTCGCTTCTCAACTTGACTAGGTGCTGA
>JAJTUO010000178.1:0-47493 GCA_021399455.1 Flagelloscypha sp. PMI_526
GGCACTTTCCGTGACTCTGAGGAAGATGAACGAGCTCAGCAGGCATCTCGACACGTCCCAACCGCTTTGTCGTCTGCCCAGTTCCAAGGCGGGGGAGGATCTGGCAGCCTAAAGCTGGACCGGTGGTCCTTACACCACGAACAAGTTCCCCCATACCTGGACCTTCGTCTTCTAGACCGGCTTATACTGATCTGGACGCCTTTTATGCTGAAGATGACCATGAGGACAGCGAAGGCGTAGAGAGCGGCTCAGCCGAAGAAGAATCTGACGAGGAGAGCAGTGAGGATGGGGAGGAAGAAGAAAGTTCAGAAGAAGGAGATAGCGACGAGGAATCAGATGCTTACCTCCAAGGACAATCCAGACCGCCTTAGACCGCCAACATCAAGGCTGAGCATAAATCAAGTGCCAAGCGGTAATTTTACTCCATTATTATGAGATCTCTGCCCTTTAGCTAACAGGAACTTGATTATATTTTCACGACCCTTGGAAGCTGAATATTCCTACGAAAGAATGACTAACTGAGCTAACCATTGTCTTGAGAACGCATGGGCCAGCACCCCTGAAAGTTGAGACTTGAATTCGACTACCCTAGCACCTACCGCCACCAGGTGGTGGTACATTGCAGACCAGTACGAAGTTATTGCGGAGAAGATGGAGACTTACGAGCAAAGTATGAGCAAAGCTAGAGGGACTCCGCAGTCTCCCTCTAATCCCACGTCATGCAGCGGCAGTCAAAATCGACTGCCTGGCTTCTTTGACCAGCGTTTTCATCTTGGACATCCATGATTCCTGTATTCGCTGTCCTATGCTTATTTATCCTTGGCTGTACTGCATCTCAGGTTTCCTTCATTCATGAGACAACTGTAGATGCCGAGCTAGTGGCCACGGCTCGTGCAACTTTTGACCTGACAGACCAACGACTCGTTCATGTCCTCGGGGAAGATCAGCCTCGGTAGTGCGTCTCTACCTCTTTCCGTGTTAATGTTCTTTTAGCACCAAGTTCATGAGATTCATCTTAGTATGACGGAGGCTGACAAGCTTGATCTATCACAAATTCCTCGAGGTTTTCTGGATATCACAGAACATCCGGACTTCACAACCCGCGTCGCTCAACCGAGGCCGTTTGTTAAGAGAAACGAGTTTACGTTTACAAATGGATGTAATCCTTTTGTACAATCCATTTCTGAAAATCTGGAGACTGTGATCCAGAACATGGACAGAGATTTATCGAAATTGACATCCTTCTGTGCGGGATTTCGATGGCCTCCCGCGCTAACTGATAGATTTATGTAGGGACACGAAGCTATCGGTCAATGTGGGGGCAGGCAAGCAGCGATTGGCTGTATAATCATCTGGATACAGTAAATAAAGCTGAACCTCCAGGCTACACACTTGCTTAATCTGCCTGATTATATAGCTCGTTCGGTCGCTTGCCCCTCCGGGACTTCGTTTCACTATTTCTAAAATTCCTCATGACTTCCCTCAATATTCCATCCGTGTTCGCCTCGAGTCCGCGAACTCAATTGGCCTCGATAGCAAACGGGACATTATTATACTCGGTGCCCACCAAGACTCTCTCAACTACAAGTATCCCTTTCACCGTGCTCCAGGTTTGTCTCCGTTGATTTTATATTTGCTCTATCTATATTGTTCGTAGGTGCAGATGATGACGGCTCGGGGACCGTCGTCACCATTCAAATCCTTCGTACTTTGCTCGAGACAGGGTTCGTTATCCCGGACGGCGTTGCTATTGAATTCCACTGGTATGCTGGAGAGGAGGGTGGTGTGCTAGGATCTATTGACATTGCATCTGCCTACCAACAGGATAATGTTCCTGTGAAGGCTATGCTTCAGATGGACTGTAAGAGGTTTTCATTGGATTTTGAGAGAACCATTGTATTAACATTGAAAAAGGCTTAGCTCTCACACCCGCTGATCAGGCACCCGTTATTGCTCTTTTTACTACCCCCGTCAACCAAGACCTCAACGATTTTGGAATAAGCCTCATTGAAAAGTATAATACCATTCCCTGGATATACACTGAATGTGGCGTCTTGTGTGTTTCTGATCACGTTCCATGGAACTATTCTGGTTATCCGGCCATGTTTGTCGCTGAGGGCGACTACCAGACTGGTCAGTTTGTTTTGGTTGAACAGACCAATACTCACATTGTGGTCAATCCTTTTCAGTGATGAGGCCAGCACCATACCACACGACCGGAGACGTTATCGGCCAAGCTGGGTGGAATTCCACTCATATGGCGGAGTTTGTCAAATTTGTGAGTTCAACTCATCCGTTCTTGGCCAAGGGGTTAGAGTTGTTAACGTTTATGTGTAGGGTCTAGCCTTTGTCACTGAGCTCGCAGCTCCTTCACTTGAGTGGTAAATCCCTCACGTTACCTTGTAACCCCAAACAAATGTTCTGAGCATATTGTAATCATTTATCCCTGATATCTAGTCCAGAGCACCTTTACTGGTAATAAAACAATCAGATCGCCTGCGTTTGCAACTTATGGTACCGTGGTCTCGCGGTCTCCACTTGAGATTCACACTTGAGTCAAGATGGCCAATGTCTTTGGAACAATAGTCCATGTCCAATTACCAGAAAATAACAGCCTAGGGATGTGCAGAATGATAACTAGAAAAATCGATAGCAGAGTCCAACGTCCGATGCATGTGAATGAAAAAGAAATGTAAAAAGGTATGTACAAAATGTTGATTGTAATTTTTTTATCACCAGCTTGAAAGGCTCGCTTTCAAGCACCTTCCCACTTGCGCTTAGAGCTAAGTGATGATATGGATGGGACAGACGTCCTTGGATTCAGATAATCCAGCCAATCCTGATTTGCTGACTGGGAAGACGGCGTAGCACTAGAACTAGAAATTGGAGGGCTTGCTCCATCTATATCACAAGTGAGGAAAAGATAATATACATATAGTGAGCAGTAACTTACCAACGGCACTAGACGACGAACTTGATCCTGTTGGCCAGTCAAACGGTGAGAAGGCCTGATTTCCTCGATATGGGTTGCTGGTCGACGATTGGTCGGGTACAGGTGAATTATCACCGGCACCTTTCATAAAAGCATCGAATAATGTAGGGGAAGGGCCAACACCGGACGGAGACTGGCCAGATGGAAGGCTAAAGCCAAGGTCGAATGCTGGGGGAAGAGGGCTGCTGTTGCTGCCGTACCGGCCCATGTTTCCAATAGCTGGGCCATTTAAACCATGCATTCCAATACCATCCAAATACGACGGTGGGCGCAGGGGCATGGAAGGTTGTGAGCGATATTGATGAGTGTCCTGAGCATGTGCTGCTGCTGCTGCTTGGAGATACGGAATCATCGACGGAGGAATGTTTAACGGGAAACTTGCGGGATCAAAGCCACCAAAGCCCGCCCCGCCTCCAAGGAAGGACGAACGAAGGTCGGGAGTCTGACTCTGCGACATGGAGTCCATACGTTGTCGCTTCCGATGCCGGTCGAGCTCATCCTCTGCATGGGACAAAGTGGGCGAAGGATATGCCTGCATTGTCACCGAGTCTGAATCGCGACGGTGGCTTGACGAATGATCGTGCTTTCCTTTCGACTTTAAGACAGGGTTCGGAGACTATGTAAGTTTAGCAGTGAAGTTTTAGAAGTTTGTGGCCGGCTTACATAGTCAGAATCCTCAACTTTTGGAATGGCGGAAGATTTCTTGCTCGCGCCTTTCTTAGCTGGACCATGGGACGCATCATCATCCGAGCCGTCCCCTTCGTCGTCAGAATCCTCGGCCGGTTTTGAACCGTCTGGATATTTGATCTCTCGAATGCCTTTCCACTAAGAGACGAGAGGGCGCGTCAATGTTAGTCAAAACTATGACCTAAAAGCGTACCCCGTTGACGCGAGAAAATATGGAGCCAATGTCCTTGGAGGAGTATTGGTGAAGTTTAACCTCACGACCAGGACGGTGTTCTAAGAGGGGGTGAAAATGAAAATTCGTTCGAGATATGCCAGTGAAAATATGCTCACCGAAAACGACGAGCGCTACGTCAACTGAGCAGAGGGTAGCGAGTTCGTAGGCTTTCTTAAAGAGCCCATTCTTCCTCTAGAAAGATTATGCATCAGAAATCGAACAAAAAATGAGTGCCAAAACGGTAGAGCGGTGAAGGTGAAGCAGACTGCATCCGAGCTGCGCCCAGAGATGCCAAGAGCAAGAGCGAGCTAAAAACTCTCACAAATGCACCTTGCACCTAACCACCACATCCTTACCTTGAGGAATGTTACAGAACGATTTCTTTCGTTCGTAATAGCCCGAATCTCGATTTTTCGTCTTCCCATGCTTCTTGTTGGCTGTTGCGCTGGCTTTGGCTTGCTAGGGGCGTCTCCGGATTGGCCAACACTTGCCGTCACTGGGCCGTTTTCAGCTGTTTGGAGTTCGTTAAGCTCCAGGATTGTCGCCACTGAGTTCCACCGGTGCTGACGGTGGTCGCGAATGTATGTCCTGCTGAAGGTTGTCGTTGAGTTCAAGCCACCGGACGATCAATCGGCCTCCTGATATCCTCAACTCAGCACCCGCGTTCCTCCCCCTCAGACCTTCCGTCCCGTCCTCAAATTTTGTTTGACTTGCATTCAGGGCCGAGATTCGATGGATAATTAACGTCATTCCTACATGAGTCCTGTTCCTTCCCCTCCCCTCCCCCCTTTCCCCCCAGGTTCCAATTCTTTCCAGCCAACTATCGGGGATATTTTGGCCCAAAGCAGGAACCTCCCCAGTTTTCTCTCCCCCAATCTTCTTGCGGTGTTCCTGACTTGGGTCTTCTGTTTTTTACACTTCTGTTTAATCTTGACATCCCTCTATTGGGACTAAACTGCGGATGCTCCTTTTACGCTGGCCGCTCGTGGTCGGGCTTACAGTCGACCCGTCTTTCATGTCTCTAATCAGACCCTTTCGTACCTTCACAAAGTACCGTCTGGTCCCGACGCAGCAGTACGCCAGTCATGCCACGAAAAGAATGGATGTTCCATTTGAGTATGAGGTACATGTAAGGTTTACAATGAGCCAATTTTGGCTCAAGCTGGGTGATCCAGCCCAATATCGAAAGCAGTCTGGCTACGTGTTATCAGCAGGCGTAGGTTTAGAGGAAGCAGGAACTGAGGGTGAAAGAAGCATAAAGGTACCTTCGGTGACTTATGCCTTTAGCCATGTGCATGTTGGCTATGGGTTAAATGCCGGCGGGGGCTGCCATGGCTGCCCCGGTGGTGGCGGACCACCAGGAGGCGGTACGTAGTACCCCCCAGGAGGGGGAGGTGCACCATAGTAGCCTTGCGGTGGTGGGGGCCCAGGAGGGACTGGATACCCTTGCGGGGCAGGTTGATATGGCTGCTGAGGAGGATAGAAGATCTGGCTGTTATCCGGTTGTAGTTTACCCTCCTCCACGGAGTCCGAGGTAGTATGAACGTGACCCTTCGGTTTCTTAAACATATATCCTTTTGTACTTTTTCTCCTCCTCAAATACGTGGCAAGTGCACCAAGAAGGGCAACAACCACCGCAATGACAACGCCGATGATAATCCTCGTTCTAATGATGTTTTCAAGGGTTTTACCAGCCTCTTTAAAACTGTCCTTGTACATGGTCGATGTCGTGACTACAACATTCCTGAAAGTTGATATAAGCTGAGGTGTGATTGTCGTAGATCCAGTTGTCGTGAAAAAGCCATTGCTCGGATTAATATGCACTTGGGCGCACTCCTGGACCCCATATCCAAGTGTCGTAGTCGGTCTGGGCTGTAAAGTTGCGCCAACCTGGCTCTCACAGACGAGTCGGTCTGCGGATGTGCCAGTAGCACCAGGCTCGAAGAACTTCTGGGCGAACGCATAGGCGCTCCATGTCTCAACTAGTAAATGACTTTTTAAGTCCCACATAGACTATGTATATCGAGAAATGTAACTCACTCGGACGATCGGTCCTGAAGCTACCACCCGCATCAGTTTCACCCACAACGTAGTGGCCAAAATATGTCTGTTGAAGAGTTACATCACCAACGAAGAAGGGGAAATAACTGATGTGAACAACTCACTGTATAACCGTTAGTAACCCATGACACAGAAACGCTAGCATGGCTGGCGTCGAGAGTATGAAGAGCAACAGCGGTGAGTTGGGCGGTCGTTGCCGTCTTAGTTACTGTTGCTGTTGCAGACATGACGCTAAGAGATCAATTAGCTGGATAGGGTGGGGTGAGAAGGAAGAACTCGCGGCGCACTGAGTTACAAAGTTGAAGGAGCGTAGATGGTTGGAATGAAAAGTATGGGATTCAATGTCTTCAACTGTAAGGGTATTATTATATGATCCAGTTCGCAGGCCTTATCGCTCTTGCAGTTGTCCTGAAGCAATTCAACAGCAGCTTGTAAACGTGATGGGAACAGTCCCACTGCAAAACCTCGGGCCTTGGACATTGGCAGACATACTACATCTGCAAGAAACACAATTAAATTTAACCCAAAAGCAGAGGAGAGAGAAGTTTATACTCGGGACACCATTGCAGGTGCGATGGACAGGATGTCATGCCGACAAAACTATCAGGCTAGCAACTTGCACAAAGCTTATGAGAAGAGCGATGCCGTTTAGAGGGGTGATGCTTTACAGATTAGAGGTCGCGTTTGGAGGAAACCCTCGTGCAGATAATAACCTAGGATTTAGGATTGTTACGAAGTACTGTTGGAGGGGAGATAACTCCACTAGCTCTCCAGAAGTATCAATCGAATATGGTCAGCGTGGGCGATAGTTACACACGGCACAAAGATCGTCAAGTATGAGCGCCCTAAGACGTTCCCATATCTTGACTTTGTCGAAATGTAACTGGAATTAGATGATTTGGATGAATTGGACGCAACCCTACTCGGTCGATCGGACTTGTACTTCTCATAAGTATTAGCCCGTCAACATCGGAAGATAATCTTGATTCAAGAACATTGGGACGAAGACTCAGTGGAAAGGTTAGCTTCGCGCTCGGGATCCCATTTATGTATAGCTTTCGAAACTCATTAACCGAGAATCCAAATGCGAGCAAAGGTTAAGCTTGCGACATCTCGACTGCCGCAATGGAAGTGACCCCAGTGTTTCAGGATCTCATAGATAGCAACGGGCTTGGCAATTTGGTATTCTCGTTCATGCAGGTGTCAAAAAAGTGAAAGGGGAGCAACGAATAACTTCCAGAGATTGTTACCACCACCCAATGAAGCAAGAAAAAACCCGAAAATAACCACCGAACACCGCGCGATTATGTAGACTGCATAGGTATGACAATGACAATCCTCCCAGTGGCACATGAGGGCGTGGGAGGAGCAGAGAGCATTGTTGAAACGAGCCATAGGCGAAGTCTTATGACAGGATCTGTGGAAGAGTCCAGAAATGTCCAAACGTCAATGGCATCCTCCGAAAAAGATACTCGGTGAAAGTCTATAGCAGCTCAAGCCGCCGAGATGTCCGAACTTGGGGGCGATCTGTGAGGGGGAGAACAGACAAATTCGCACACTGCAATGTCATAAGGATGGTGCTCATTAGAAGCCGGGGAATGCTTGGGCAGTAATCATCTGGGATAGCATGAAAGGATTTTCCGCAAATGGGGTGCCAGGTAGTCTTCATGATCGTGCTGTCCGGAATAAAATGCAATATCCACCACCTTCCTCTGTACTCGCTCCAAAGAACGTAACGCGTCCAAAACAATGATATCTGCATCTTCCTCGTTTACTTGGACTAAACAGCGAAGATTGCCGACCGCGATGGTCTCCAAGGATTGCAGGCCAACGACGAGGCTCGATGCGAGCAGCTCAGTCTGTCGAGGTTCTAAAAGTTCGGTCCGCTCGAAATCAAGTTTGAACCGGAGAGACTTTAAGTGAGGGGGGCGTTGGTGCTGCAGATGTTCTGAGAGACGGACAACTCCTTCTACGAACAGTGGAAAGGACGCCTCCCTAATTTCCACAATAATTTCTTGTATTGGCGCAGAGATGTTCGGTGGCAGAATTTGCCATACCTGCATATTGCAGTCATCGCAAATTATATGAGTAAGGAGGGGAGAGCGACTAAGGAAATTTTGGACGACCAGTGGACTAGTCGTGTCTGGCCAAGTCTGATCCATGGAAAAAACGCGTAGGTTGGGCAAAGTCAGCAGTGAGAGAACGTTCGCATCGAAAGAGGCCATTCGCAAAATTTCTAGCCTGTTATGGGTAAGAGGAGGTTCCGAATTGCTCGCATGAAACTGTCCATCCGCATCGAACGCTTGGAGGAGAGGGCAAGATGTAAGGATATGAAAAAAGTGTGAGTTTTCCATTCCGTTCTCTTCGCTTGTGCCGAACTCCACTATGCGTAAGTTCGACCAAGGCAGCATAGTGGCGAAGTACGATATTTGTGGTTTGAGATGATCAATACGGAATGATACGAGGCGAGGGGCGTGGGAGAAAAATACAGGGAGAGTTCTGGTAGAGTTGGAGCCAAGTGCCATAATGGAGAAAGTTTCGAGCTGAGGGCAAGATATCGGGAAGGGAGCAGATGCTATAATTCTCTCGGGAAGAATCAAATCGACAGATTCCCATCGACGAGCATGACCTGCGAGGATGTGCAGGACTCTAGAGGCGTGTACATCCGGAACGTCGACTTCTATGTCAAGGGTAATCGTCAAAGGGAATCGCTGCCCGCGGTCGAGACGCATGAGCAGCCTCTCAGCGTAGAGTTTGGATACCCTGCCCTGTAAGAAAAGCGAGAAATGGGACCACAAGGATGGCGACTGGAGAACAACTGAACGCCAAACGGCATTTACTTGAGAGAGACGCTGGGCATCGGTAACCGTGCCATCCTCATCAAAGTCACAGAGGTCTTCGCGAGACAAATGAGGGTCTGAGAGGCAGACGAGCTCAAAAATTTCAACGAGGACCTCGGAAGGAAGTGTATGAATGGGAGCCCTGTACGACTTCTGCTTGGCGATGAAAGAGATACAGCGCTTTTCGGCTGCTTCGTATTCGCGAACAAGACCTAGCAGTTCTCCCAGCTTGTGCTGAATGGCGTGCAACTGCATTTCAGCATCTTCGACTGATGTGGCCAAGTTGAGAGACAGACGCGGTCCTTCGTGCCCAGTCACTGTCTGTTGGGGCTGAGGTGAATATTTAGTTCTATGCAGCCTGAACGAAATAAAACAGCAGAAAAAAATACCATTTCTCAAGGAGAGACGCAGAAGCACTCAAAAGACAGGAGGTGAGATGGGAGTAAAGGAGAGACAACATCATTGAGATGATGGCACAAGGCCAGTGGATTCAGCGAAATGAGGCTCTAATCTTATCTCTTGACCCACTTGCGCCGAAGACGCCATCTTGCCAGAAGCATTCATCATCTCGTGAGGTCTCTACCAGAGACTCTGCATCCTACGCACTTGCATTCCTCTTGATGAGGATATCAATGTTGCTGCAGACTCGAGCAGCCGCTCATGGTAGCGCTGTCCTTCGTTGCATGTTGGCACCCACTTCCTGTGGACACACTCCATTAAGAACTTCCCTCGGACATTTTCGGAACCCTTTTACTTCCTTCGGATGTCGTAGTTTTCAACATCTGGCTAACCAACCCGCTTCAAAAGAACCCTCTCCTCCGGCTGCTCAACCTTCCCCACCACATTCTGAACCTATCGAAAAAGCAGAGAAAGAGCTCATCGCTGAACAGCGGAGAGACGATTGGGCGGCAATCAAGGAGCTTTCCAAACATTTATGGCCAAAGGGAGATACCACGAGTAAATTGTCAGTACTTGCAGGTCTCGGGTTACTCGTAGGGAGCAAGGTGAGTGTCTAACCGTGCTGGCTGATTTATTCTTTCGAATGTCTGATAGGTTCTCAACGTCCAAGTCCCATTTCTGTTCAAACAAATCATAGACTCTCTCAATCTAGAAATTACAAGTGATTCCACTGTTTGGGTTGTAGCTGGAAGTCTCGTCTTGGGATGTGTGTAGTGGCTTCAATGATCCTCACTGTCGCTTAACCTCTTGTTCGCAGATGGGGCTGCTAGGATAGGAGCAACACTCTTCGGTGAACTTCTCAATGCCGTATTCGCCAGTGTCGGCCAAAAAGCTATTAGGAAGGTTGCACGGAACATGTTCGAGCATCTGCTCAATATGGACCTTGCTTTCCACTTGACACGACAAACTGGTGGCCTCACACGAGCAATTGACCGTGGAACAAAGTCAGTATATAAATACTATTTTTTGCACTATTTACAACGCCATGCAGAGGCATCACTTTCATCTTGCAAGCCATCCTCTTCCGGGTTGTGCCTACGGCGCTCGAGATTTCCTTAGTCTGTGGAATTCTAGTAAGAATATCCCAGCTTTCATGGTATGTTGCTCACTTGTTCTTGTAGACATATAACTTTGGATGGAACTATGCAGCAATCACGCTCGGGACCCTGGTGGCATATACATGGTTCACGGTTCGCACAACGGCATGGAGGTATGAAACGCAGTGATTAATTTGGTGCATTTCAACTGAATTTTTGGTGTCTATTCAGGACCAAGTTTCGACGCGACGCTAACAAAGCGGACAACAAGGCTGCCAGCTCTGCGGTGGACAGTCTAATGAACTTCGAAGCGGTTAAGGTTCGCAGCTAGTTTTTTACATTCTCGCCTCATTTGAAGCTAATCTTACAACCTAATAGCTCTTTAATAATGAACACTACGAAGTCGCTCAATATGACCGTCACCTTGCCAAATATGAAGATCTTTCTGTCAAAATTCAAACCTCTCTTTCGTACCTCAACTCAGGACAAAATGTAATTTATACATCTGCATTGACGATGTCGATGTTTCTTGCGGCACAAGGGGTGATGCAAGGTTTGTCTGACCTTCTGAAGTACTGGCTATACCTCAACTCCCTGGGATTTAGGAACCATGACCGTTGGCGACCTAGTTATGGTAAACCAGCTCATTTTCCAGCTTTCAATCCCTCTCAACTTTTTGGGAACAATTTATCGCGAAATGCGGCAAAACCTCTTGGATATGAATATCCTCATGAAGCTCCGTGATGAGCACCCTGCTCTTGAGGTAAGATTTTCAGATTTCGTATATAGAAATGGCAGACTTTCTCAAAGTTATTTAGGATAAACCTACCGCAAAGCCGCTCACACTTCCAAATGGTGGAGCCATCCGATTTTCCAATATCTCTTTCTCATATCATCCCGACCGACCTATCTTCACCAATTTATCTTTCTCAGTTCCAGCAGGCAAAAAAGTCGCCATTGTAGGTCCATCTGGCTCCGGCAAGTCCACAGTATTTCGTCTCCTCTACCGATTCTACGAACCCAACTCCGGCTCCATTTACATTGACGAGCAAGAAATCACGGAGGTCACTTTGGAGAGCCTTAGGAAGAGCATTGGGGTTGTCCCACAGGATACGCCGCTTTTCCACTCCGATGTGTTGCACAACATTCGGTATGGGCGACTTGATGCAAGTGACGAGGAAGTTGTGGAAGCTGCAAAAATGGCGAATGTGCATAATACAATTATGAGACTACCTGAGGGTTATCATACCAAGGTCGGAGAAAGAGGGTTGATGATTAGTGGAGGAGAGAAACAGAGACTCGCGATTGCGAGAGTTATGTTGAAGAATCCGCCCATTCTGTTCTTCGACGAGGCGGTGAGTGCTTTTTCGTTTTCAAATGCTCATGTTGACTAAATTCTTTGGTAGACTTCAGCATTAGATGCCCACACAGAATCAGAGCTCATGCGACAAATTAACGCGACATTATTGCGTGATTCAAGAACCAGTATCTTCATTGCTCATCGACTACGGACAGTAGTAGAAGCAGGTAAAGTAGTACACCCTATCATAGTCTTGCGCTCATTTCATGTCCAGATCTCATTATCGTGTTGCAACACGGGGTTGTACACGAGCAAGGAACACATAGTGAGCTAATGAGAAAAGGAGGGCTGTATTACAGCATGTGGCAACACCAGGCGGCGACAATGGATACTGAGCTCCACGGCCAAGAAAAAGAGCGTTAACCACAAGTATTATTTATATCTTAATTCACCCCTACTCGCCTCTTAGCCTCCTGTTGAAGCAAGTCAATTAATCCCTTATCTTCTCCAACCTCTTCTCTCCCTTCACGTAGATCCGGAACCCTTTTTCTTCTGACAGGCTGCTCAATAGTGAGTTCACCTCTATTTGAGCGCCCAACGTTATAAAAACCTTCAAGATTCTCCTCAACTAGCGAAACTCCTCCAGTTACTCCAGATCTCTCCCATACGCAGTTTCTACCTATACCCACTCTTACGACCTGTGGGCATGCGGAGAAGATTCGCTGGACAAGGTCCAAGCAATGCTGCCAGTTGTCTTTTGGGTCGCAGGGTTCGGGAACGGTGACGTGAAGGTCCTTCAAGTGCTTGAATTGGCCAAGTCTCAATAGCAGGGTGTCCGAAAATTGCTAATGATTTGGTTCAACGAAAAATCAGCAGATTTTGGCGGTTATGGACGTACTTTGAACCTAGCCTCACCAAGGTCTAGGGGTTGGTTCACATCGAATTGAGGAAGACCATCATCAATGGCATCGAATTCACTACTCTTGGGTTCATTATCCTTGCCATCGTATTAAGACATGCTAGATCGTCGAGTATGCTGGACAAACCTGGGTTTTCCCATTGTTGAAAGTTGGTGGACCCCAATCCCACTCAAATCCCAGTTTCTCAAGAAGCTCAATACTACAAGCATCCAAGACCTGATTTAAGCTAACTTCGTCAAGGGCTCCAAGTCCAACTCGCAACTCACACAGTTGAGTGAGAACAGGTTGGATTACAGTCCATTCTATAGACTCCCAAAATTCTGAGAGAGTGCGCAGTGGTTGCCCAGGTGAGGGGTCCCATTCATCCCACTGAGAATCTTCTCCATGTAAAGGAAGAAGGACAACTCGGTACACCCACAGTTTTGACAGACGGGGAAGATGAGAGATGAACTGGTGAAACCCAGGAAAGTATCTTGCCCCTGAAGGCAAGTGGTTATCAGCCTCCGTCACAATGAGGTGAGAAAGATTTGAGAGGTCTTCCGCAATATCTATTGCGTTGAATGAACGAACAGCGCGAATGACTCGCCACGGAAATCCTTGTTGAATAAGTATCTCCAGTTTTTTTAGCTGACTAAATCCCTCTATCAGTCGAAGAGAGCCTCCTGTAGGGATGTTGAGAGTCAGGTCGGCTGTTATGAGAGTGAATGTGTGTAGTGGAGAATGTGAATGGAATTGGAATGGATGGAAGTCATAATTTTCTCCAGGACAGCCTGGAGGGGTCCCAAATGTTGTATCAAAAGACCATAACCCACAGTTGAGGTCAAGATAGAAAGTCTCACATGATGTGAGACTGGGGAGATGCATTTGGAGGATCCGATAGATGTCTTCTGTGATGCGTAGGAGCTTGAGGTCGCGAATTTGAGATGCGAATGAAGATTCAAAGAACTCAGTTATGTTTCTGCTTCACCGTGGTAAGTGGTAACACATTTCAAGAACATTGCACGCACGCACTCCCAAGTATCAGCATCCCAGAGCGCTCTCGGATCACCTCGGTCGTCTTGAGCACAGTCGACAGCTAAACCTCGAAGATTTGGAAGGGAAGACAGTACAGCGAAAAATTGCTTCCCAGGCCATGGTGAACCTCTCCATGTCAATGTTGTAAGGCTCTGCATGGAGGCGAAAAGTGTAGGAAGAGCTGGGTACAACTTCCGAGCTGCTATAGCCTGACGTCCCAGGTAATGCATCCTAGGATCCTCGACAAAAAAGATGCTTCCCAAATCAATGTTTTCCGTTTCATCGTAGTCAAATTCCTGAGGAATAGACGGGAGCGACTGCAATGTATATTGACTCGGGCCAGAAGTGACATCTACATGTTGAATACAGGCTGCGAGATGCGGGAGAGAGACAAGGAGATTGAATAAAGCGCTGGTGTGTGCTGGATAGGATGAGGCGACCGAGACTGGGAACTGGAGACGGCGAGCGATCACAAGTTGTCGACTTGGTCCCGGCAGCGCACAATTTTCGAGAATCGAGTCGAGAATTGAGATATCATGGATATGAGAGAGAATTACACCAAAGACATCTCCATCCAAGGACACTGCAGACATGACGATCGTGCTCGACTTCGTTCTATAAGGTGAAGGGAGGATGTCAGGTGCAAAAGCTAAGCGCCTTGTGTGCCTCTTCACTATCTGTGAGGGAACATTGATAAAAAGAGGATATTACGCATTGATTAATATTTATGTAGCATTTAGCACTGTTGGCGGATGAAGGTAGAGAAACACCGGCGCTTGTGCTCAATTCCTGCCGTTGACTTGTTCCGCGCCATCACGACTCACTCAACCCACGACGACAACGAATCCTTCCAACTTTACAGCCGACTGGACAGTCTTATTCAATATGCCGCCTAAGGCAAAGAACACTCAGAAACAAGGTGGGTCGAGCAAGGTCAAGGAGGACAAGGTGAGAATTATTTCCCATGCATTATCTGATCTTAGCTCATAAACATCCAGACATTTGGCATGAAAAATGTAATTCAATCAGCAAATAGTAGTTGCTTCAAACAGCTCATACATTCTTCAGAAAAATAAATCTGCCAAAGTCCAGAAGCAGGTTGCCCAGATCCAAGCTCAAAGTGCACTCACCGGCAAGTCTCGCGAGGTTTTAGCCAAAGAGAAGGAAAAAGAACTTCGGGCTAAAGAGAAACTGGAGGAGGAGAAACGGAAGAAGGAAGAAGCTGCACTGCTCAAACCAGTACAGGTTCAGAAGGTACCATTTGGGGTAGACCCAAAGACTGTACTTTGTGCCTTCCACAAAGCTGGGAAATGCGAGAAAGGAAACAAATGCAAGTTCAGTCATGATATGAATATAGGGAGGAAAGTCGAGAAGAGGAATTTGTATGAAGATGATCGAGAGGACAAGGCAAACGGTAAGACAATTCACTGACGCTTTTTCATCCTACTTTTCGCTCATATGCTATTTAGACACAATGGATCAATGGGACGACGAAAAACTGCGATCTGTCGTTCTCTCGAAGCAAGGAAATCCACGAACCACAACAGATGTGACGACTCTTCATCAATATTCGTGGGTTACATTTTCTTACTATTTCGTCAGATCGTGTGCAAGTTCTTCATTCAAGCTATCGAAGACCAGAAGTATGGATGGTTTTGGCAATGCCCTAATGGTGACAACTGTCAATACCGACATGCCCTACCTCCGGGCTTCGTCCTCAAATCTCAGCGAAAAGCCATGGAGAAGGCAGCTGAAGCAAATACGATTAGTTTGGAAGAATTCCTAGAAGTTGAGGTTCGTTGTTACATATTTTTAATCAAGGCCTTGATACTTACCTTCATTTCTTAGCGACATAAACTTGGATCTAACCTTACACCTGTAACGCCTGAAAGTTTTGCCAAGTGGAAGAAGACACGAATGGACAAGAAAATGGCGGAAGATCAGGCGTTACAGAAGGCGAAAGATACTCAGAATGCTGCTGGCAAGAGTAGTGGCATGAGTGGCCGTGACTTGGTATTATCTCATTATTGCATCAATTATCCCTCTTCTCATCTACTATTTAGTTCTCGTACAATCCTGATTGGTTCCAGGACGACGAAGAGCCGGATGAGGATGATTGGGATCTACAGGCATGGAGGGAAAAGAAAGAGGCAGAGGATTTGGCTGCAGAGGAGAACAGAATTGCAAGCCTCACCGTTGACGAGTAGCCTTGACTTTGAGAAATTGGAACATCTGCATGTGGACAGCTGTACCAATATCTATTCATTGATTAAACAGTGGCCAGTTGACAATGGTCGATTAGCTCTACAAATTGTCACAGGATCTCGGATTGTCTTAGGCCTTTCCAGAACAAATTCGTAAATGTGGTTGAATTCTCGGGGTATAATTTGGGGAACTGTACCGAGTACTCTGTCCAACGTAAGATAAACAGCATAAAATTTCATCAAAACAAGCGCAAGTTCATGAGAATAGGAAGCAATGCAGAATGAGAGGTGGGGGTGTCCATGTACTAAGTACGCGAGAGTGGAGATAAAACGAATGAGTGTTCAGGGATTCTAAAAAAGTGACAACAACATAAGAAAGGAGACTAGCTCAGTGATCGAGACGGCTTTGTTAGCAAAAAACGATCGGGTCGTCCATTATACTCGGAAGGAGTCCATTTTCATTGGTGAAGGTAACATGGGAGGTCTGCTGCTGGATGTTTCACTGGGTGATGGAGGTGGTTGGCGACTCTTGTGGGGGGTAGATGAAGGCGTTCTGTTGCCTCTACGGCGAGGTGTGGACGGTGCAGACGGTGTCCTCGACTCCGGATATTTGCATAATTGGGTAGGAGGCTTGCCAACAAGACGCTGCACAGTCCACGGCAACTCAAATCCTGCATCGTTCGCTGATTGGACGTAGCGGGCGATTTCGAGGTGAAGGGTTGGGTAATAAGTCGTTGAGGCCTTCCGAGCAATCTATAGAAATTGGAATAAGCCAAGGGTCAAATAAAGTGTTTAGCTGCATACCAGGAGGATGCGTTCGAATCCTGAAAGGAAAAGGTCTTGGTGAAATTGGTAGGCTGAAAGCTCATCTTCCTTTGGTCGATTGAATTCGGCGGCAGCTTTAGCGACTGCATTCAAGAAGCGGAAATGTGTGGCCTTGGCATAATCAGTCACATTTTAAGAGGTAAAAAAACTTCAGCTCACAAAGTAACTCATTGCCTCAAATTCTACACCTCCGGTCATGCCACCTGGTGCCCTGGGTTTCTCGACCTTGCTCTCATCGGTCTCAGACAGGATCCAGACTGTATTGTTTGGATGGCAAAACACCCAAAAGTAATCTCGGCACACGTCAGATAGTTCCTGTAGATAGGTCTTGTAAATTCGAGGACGGTGGAGCGATTCAATAAACTCGTGCGGTTCGAGCGGCGCAGCGGGTGCCTCTGCAGTTGGTGGTGCGGGAATAAGGAGCAACGCCCGGATGAATGAGAAAAGGGAACGGTGCGGCGCTGGAAGGTAGACACAGGTGGCCTCACTTGGCTCTGCCCAAGGAGAGCCTGGTCTCCCCGAAAATGAATCTGAACGTCGAGGAGAGGCCGTAGGCATAATCGTTGGCTTATACAGATCGAATAAGCCAAGGAGCAGCTCGGTGATGAGTTGGCGAGTTCCAACTTCTCCAGGCTTTTTGTCGGAATAGAGTAAAGACACAAGCTTGTCATACGGAGTGGGGCTGGCACTTCTCAAGGCAGCACATCCTACAGCCGATGTATCCAGGGCTTTGAAACACCTCAACAGCTCATGCAGCACCTGATCATCGTGCTGCTCTTCCCTGTGAACGATTAATAAAGAGACAATAATGATACTAATCAGCTAACCTCCATTCAACCTCAAGAATTTCGTTCAGCCTACACATTAGAGCGTTATATCCGCCCAAGTTGAGGAAGTCACTTGTCCAACTGAAATGCGGTTAGCATCGACAAAAGGAGTAGGCGAGAAGCGAACTAACCTGGCTGATTCATTTCTGAGGAGCAGTCTCAACTTTTTCACATTTTCTATGTCAAGCTGAAGACTCGACGTCCCCTGCAGCACGCTGACCATTTTGGTGGGCGTTTGGCTTTTAGCAGAGAGCATGTGCTTATCCTTGCCATTGCCTTTGGTCACAAGGGTGAGTGTCGATTGATTTGCGGAAAGGTTGAGCTGGCTTCTCGAGAAGAGACGGGAGGTATCGAAGGAGGTGCCACGTTGATGTGAGGAATATGTCGTTGAATTTCCATCGAGGAGGTCAGCATGTTGGGCGGAACCCTGCAATTTACTGTAAGGATTGTACCCCGAAGAGAAGCCTGAGGGAGCGGGAAGGGCATTAATGGAGTCGATGCTCCTCGGCCGCCGAAGGGAACGTGGGGTCGTCGGTAGTTCCGTTTGGACCTGCAACGGAGGCGAGTCAGATAGCTTGGGACCAAGAGTCTGCGAGGACTTTATCATGGCAGCCTTGACTGTCGAATCCATACCAACGAGTTTGGGACGGAGAGTGGCAGGGATCTGGAGGTCGTCCTGAAGAGACGTGGTGAATGTCAAATTTGCACTGAGCGGTCTGTCCGACATACCAGAAGTTGATCAAATGCAAAGTTCATTTCAATATCGCTAACTTCTTCTGGTGCTCGTTTCAATGACTGCAAGTCCGCTGTCTGTTTTCGGTAGTGGCCCTTACCCAGGCCAGTGGCTGGCTTGGACAGCTTGGCCGGGTGTGAGCTCATATTAGGTTGTGAATTTTCCTTTCCACTTTCGTCAGAGAGTGTCGTAACCATCGTAAAGTCAGAAGAAGCAATTCGCTTCGACGAGAGCATGCTTTTGAACATGGTGGCAGAGTTCAACTTGTTGATAGGCGCCAGTCCGTTCCGTCGTCACATGGGCGCGTGGCAACACCTCTCTTCATCCATGATGTGTGGTAGCTTCTGGATCTAGTTGCAATATACCTAACATTGCTATTGGAATGAAGAGATTTTTGACACACACTCAACTTTTGTCATGATCGCCATGTACTTGACCCTTCTGTCTCTCAGTGCTCCGAAAACGCGATTTTTGCTTGCCTATAAAATCTTGGAGAACTTTCTTCAACTGCTCATCAGAAGTTGAAAACCTCTCACATTATTCCAAAATACTTTCTGTACAAACGATGTTCTCTCGCTTCACTGGTCTTGCTACTCTCGCCTTCGTAGTTGTTGCAACTGCTAGTCCCCTTGCTGGGGTCGAGAAGTATACGTGCGGCTCTGGAAGCAAACTTCAATGCTGCAATAACAAGAACGATGTTAATTCTTTTTATTTATTCCCCTAACGCATAATTAAACTTTCACTCTACTAGGGAGGAAAACCAGTTGCCAATGGTGCGGCTGGTCTCCTCGCTCTTGTAGGCCAAATCCAAGTTCCAATCGCCGTATCCTGTACCGACGTCAACGTTATTGGCTTTTTGGCTGATTCATCCAAGTGCCAACAGACGGTAAGTTCCCTATGCGAATCTCCCATGAAAGCCCCTGATGATGTTGGTCAAAGGTCGCCTGTTGCAAGGACAACAATCAGAACGGCGTTGTGAACCTTCAGTGCATTCCGGCTGGCGTTCAGGTCTAGGAGATAATGACTCGTGGAGAAGAGATCATTGGACAATCCCCAAGATTTGTAGTATTCTTTCGTTTGGGTCGTCTTTTGGTCATCGGGATAGTAGGTGTTAGACGTGCAATGTTATTCCATGTTTGAGCACGGCCTACAATTAAATCCTGGTTAAACCGATATATCTTGATCTCCCTGGTTTTCTCTCTATACCTACACTCACACGAACGCTCTAGCGATTTAATTTAGTTGGGACTCCTACTTCAGGATTTCATCCATCGGTAAATCATGGATAGGGGAGGCGATATGAGAGTCCAGAGAGCGGGTCTGATAAGTGGAGAATCGGATTTGTGACCCTGAATTTTGGCGAGGAGGTGGAGTTGGAGGACCATCGACACCAACGGTAAGATTGAAGATAATCCGCTGTAAAATGAGGAGAGCTGATATTCCCTTCAGATCCTTTGGGTTAATAATCCTGTACATCGAGCGAGAAAATATGGACGAACGTGAACGAGTACTACTGCGGGAAAAAGGTAAAGCCGAAGAATGCTTCCTCGAGCGTATCCTATCAAAAAGACTAGGACGAAGAGTGTATATAATGCCGAAGACTCCACAGTAAGCGCAATGACCGAGCTGTACTGGGCAGCTATGGGTGCGGGGGAAACCCTGGCACGAGCTCGAATGAGTCGTATGACAATGATCCCTGTTGAGACAAGAGAGAATACAGTGGCCTAATAAGACAGTTTGCGCGTCAAAAACAAACAGGTAGGACTAAATGGAAACTGACTAGACTCCAATGTAACACTCCTATTCGTTTGCTGAGCACTGGGTCGTGATTTATAACGCCCAAAACAACAAAGCCAGCGCCACTTCCTACCAAGTCGTATAAGCCTAGGTGGAAATACGGTCAAGGTTGCCGCAACGAACCTACAGTCAATACCCAAAGTACACCAGGAAGGAAGGAGATCCAAATGTTGAATTGGTGGAGGGAACAAACTCGATGGAGCTACTCTAGGGGTAAAACACCTGGAGTATCAACTAATTGGAGGACGAACAAGCAACCCATCGGAGATCCAGGACAATGTCAAAGCGCTGCGAAAGATTAAGATGGAAGAAACGGTAGTTGCGTAATGCTGGACGTACCAAACTGTCGCAGTAACGTATGGAGGATGTCTAGCCATATGCACGAGAACGACCCATGGGCCAGGGGAATCATCATTGCACGAAGACCCAAATGTTTCGGCTGTGACATAGAATGAATAGATACTCAAAGAGGTCGTCGAGAGGATAAATTGGGCGCCGAGATAGAAGGGAATCCAAGTAGGGACAGGACGTGTAGACTGAAGAATCTGGTGCGAACAATTCCATGTTATGGTGAATAATATCCCTAAAACTCTTGAGTCAGCATGGATGGATAAGCAGCGCGTCTACCAACCGTAACACATAGCTGGAACTGTCGATTCTCCCAAAAGAGTCGCGATGTCGAGACTCTCCATTGCGAGCGGCGACAGAATGAGAGAAAGAAGAGGGGGGAAGCCAAGGATGGCCGCACTACATGTTTTCAGGGAAAAAAGACTTTGCTTCCAGCCCAAAGGAGGACGATCAGATCATCCAAGGCCGGGGGCGGCTACTTAACCAAACGGAGCATCGAGAAGCTGAACCCCCTGTTGTTCCCAGTTCTTATCTCTGTCTCCCACGCGGCCTTTCCGGGATACAGTCAGTGTTGAGGTGGAAGTTGGTGCATTCGTGGCTCAAGAGGATTGATGTCATGGGAGCAAGAGAGAACAGACACGACGATCTACACCCGGTCTATTCGCACTTGACCGCCACTTTCATGGCAGATGCTTTATGGACAGTAATACATTCCTCATTCATTGCAGCCTGACCATACATTATTGTAAATAGTTAGTCTTTTTTGTCGTTCTCCATCAATTTCCACGACCGCGATGATCGACTTTTTCTCGGTCCTGCTGCGCTTTTTACTCCAGGCGTTTAGAAATAAACCGAAACTTGTCGTATCACCACGAGATATCTTGAGAGCTTCTCACCTGTGAAGCTCATCACATCACAATGACTCATGAATTCCTTCAATATTTTTTGCGGTTTTGGCAAGATCCTCGTTTCTTATTTACTCGTCAATTCCACCCTTAGGAAGATTCTTTGTGACGTCTCCTCCATTTTCATTCGTCTAAAATTCCACCTGATGCATTCTCCATTCGATATAAAAACTCTCTAATGATTCTGAGTATCTTCATATTACCAAGGCTGAACTCATCTTTCCTGCTTCTTCTATTGCCATGTTCTCTTGCCTCGCTCTCATCTCTATGCTCGCTTTTGCCTCTGTCTGCTATTCAGCTCCTGCAAGCGGCGCTAACTCGAAGTATACATGTGGTTCCAATAATGAACTTAAGTGTTGCTCTAACGAAAACAACGTGAACACCCTCTAGTCTCTTATTTTCCCGTTTCAACACTCATAATTCTAAAAGGGCGGCTCACCAATTGCCAATGGGGTCGCAGGTCTTCTCACAGGTGCAGGGCAAATTCAAGTTCCTATCGCTGTGTCTTGCACCAATGTCAACGTCCTTGGCTTTTTGGCCAATGGCTCCAAGTGCCAGCAGACTGTACGCATTTCTGCTTTACGCAAAGAGTTTCTTTAACATCATCGTCAGATGGCTTGCTGTGACGGAAACAACCAAAACGGTGTTTTGAATCTCCAGTGCATTCCTGCGGGCGTTCAAGTCTAGGCTGGGGTTTTTGATCTCAGGCAAGAGGCTCATAACAAACTTCACTCTTTTTTCCTTTCATTTCCCCATTCTGTCGTTACTTTGTCTCTCTGTCAAGTTTGTTACTTTTGGTCTTAGAGTTGACGTGGAGATATACCTAGAAAACTATATTGTCCGTATTTTGATCGCCTTCTCAATACAAGTTGCCCTTTCACAAATTCCTTTTAAAGCATACACAGTTTCTTCATGACACCATTGTCACTATTAGACGTAATGTAGGCATTGCGGTCTGAGAATCAGTCTCACTCAAGTCGAATGCAATTTGACCATGTGACCGCGCTTAGATCTTGGCGTTCGCTATTTCATTACAGCGTAGATCCAGCCTCTTCAACTCAACCGCAACATGGCATTAGGCAAAAGCATAAAATTGTTTCTTCAGCCACGTATGCACGTCTCTCAGTCTACTTGATTCGTAACTCCTCGTTATACTTTCGCGTCAGACCCGCCTCGGATGCGGCGTCCACTTTGTGCATTCGCCTAAGTTATGCTAACGTACGACAGCCCTAGCTCAGAATTTGCACATTCTATTAAGGATGTAGTATGGAGATTTGACTGGATCTTCGACAAGCCTTCAAACTTGCCATCCAACTCTCGTAATCAACTCAATGAAATGTTCTCTTGCCTGACAATGCATACGCTTAGCTCGCCTCCATTGCATCAAGACTGCCTAGAATTGACGACACACGTGTCCGTCTCGCACCCGAGAAACCTACTTCGGTGGAAGATATAAAGCCAGAAGGGCTCCAGCGACATCCTTCACCCCTCCTCGATTTATCTCCGTATTTCCGCAAGGAACCATTCAGTCCCACCATGTTCCACTATTTCGTCACCCTCTTTGCTGTGCTCTTTTTCTCTGGTGATATCATCTATGCTGCTCCTCAAGGTGCCCCCAGCAATGCTGCAGCCCAAGATAGTTACCAGTGTGGAACGGGGAACGAGCTCAAATGCTGCAACGCTCGGAACGACGTACAGTTTTTGACCGGTCCTTTGCACACTACCGTTCCTTTGCACACAGCTCAAACTCTGACTACTGGCCCGGCTTCATGGCTACAACTTGTTATTTCATCTAGTAGTCATTTATAATGATTTTTAGGATATCAGTGAACGAGGGAAAAGTGTTTGCTGATGAGCGCCGGTGATTATTTTTTGGCTGGGAAGCCGCAAATCACTCCTTTGCACACCGTAATTTTCGAATTATTCAGTCAATTTCGCGCCGTTCCTCCTCAAACTTAGAAACGATGCTACTGGAAACATTCTAAAGATGATCAAATACTTCAAGGGAGGCCCACGTATGCCAGCCACGAAATGGTTTTTGGAGTGCCAAGGACCGGTCAACAACTGTAAGTGGTTATCAGCCCTAGTGCAACAAATACAACATCACGATGTCTTTAGATTGGCAGGCCAACTGCAAACGGCGTCGCAGGATTGGTTTCATTAGTAGGAAATCTGGGCATCCCTGTTGCCGCTTCGTGCACCAATGTCAATGTTCTTGGTCTTCTCAATGATGGGTCGAAGTGCCAGCAAACGGTAAAGTATACCTGACTCATCGAAAGGCATTTGTATGCTGACCACTTTCCACTGAAGATTGCGTGTTGTAAGGATAACAACCAAAATGGCCTCATCAACGTTCAGTGTGTGCCTATTAACATAAAGGTTTAGACCACTCCGCTTGCCTATGGTCATGTACTTGGATGATACGGTCCTGCTATATTCACCGCACATCCACTCAGTATTAGTATTTCTATCACATCCTACAGCCATCTCTCCTTCCAATTAGAACCATTCTAAGCGTTTTGGAAACAATAGTTGTGTACATTCTTATGAATCAATGACATGAAGGACCAGGTGCTTACTTTGTGAAGAAGACAAGCAAGCTGGCGTTACCAACGCGGTCTGAAATGCCCCCAAGTCAACGGAGTAGAATATGACCATGATCTGGGAGTTAAGCAATGATGACTAAATGATAATGGTCCAGATTTTTTTCGGGGTTGAATATCTCTTTATATCTCCCAAACGTATCGTTGAACTAAACGCGGATGACCCAATCCTGTTTATGTAAGTAGACTAATTCTAAGGCCATGTTTGATTGTTTGTGGTCACAATACAAGAGCTGAGTATAACAAGAGTCCAGAAAACAATGACCTTCCAAAGTCAGGATACCGGGCCACGTGATCGGCACGCTGCTTTCTTCCTCCCATCACCAAGCGCGTTGGCATTTCTTGGCGCCTCTAAGCGTTCTTGTCATCTTCGCTCAAAAAAAGGAGACTTCTATACTAATATCTGTTTTTACGGACGGTTTGAGCTAAAATCTATGCGTATTTGCACTTTTTGAATTGTCCAGTTGCTTCTTATTGAGGAAGGCGTTTTGGTGTTGCGGGCGCGCAGGCTTAGTTGACGGATCGGAAGTTTATTCTTGGCAGTTACAAGAACACCGCGGCGAGAATGATTCACATAAAGTGCCTAGTGCCAAGCAATATGTGTCGTTTCCCCTTTTAAGTCCTTTTCCTCGACAACTACCACGCTCATTAACCTCTCCGTTCCTTTCTCATGTTTTCCACCCTCCTCCTCACTGCAGGACTTGCATCTCTGGCTCAAGCATCTGCTTTAGCTGGTCATTCTGCTCGTGACTCTCACCACGCAAACATTGCTGCCCGACAAAGTGTTACGAGTCAAACGTCCTCCCTTGCTGCTACACCTGCCGCCTCAAGTGCTACAAGTGCTGCTCCTCAAGGTACTGCGTCTGCTGCTGGGGCACCCAGTGCAACCATTACCTACCAGAGCGGCAAGCCCACTCTCACAGTCGTACGTAAAATTCAGATCCCTAGAGTTCCTCGGTCACTCAATTACTTTTCCAGCAAACATATACCCCTGGTTCGACACCTTCAAGTATACCCGGCGCTCCGGGTCTTCCTCAACCATGTGAGACGCATTGGTATATTTCTCTGGGCCAGAACCTCGAATTTAACTCTTGTCTACCCCAGTTGTCTACGTAGCGACCGAATGGCCCACTCCTAACGTCGTTCCTCCAACCGGTATTTCACCAGCCTTTCTGTATGTGTTCTGAAAAGCTAAGAAAGCAAAGATTCGGATGAGGTTAAAACGTGGATGAAGGAACTTGAAGGCTTCGATATCCCGAACTTATCCCCTACCCTCGGAGACTGTCAGGGGGATCCTGCCGCAGCTGCAGAATCCGCCAAGCGAGGGTGGTGGACTTGTACAGGAACGACACGCGACACTGGTGAGCTTTCAATTTCTTGACGGAGTACTTATTTTGTTTCTGAGCTGAATGACAGACATTGTCGCATGCCCTGACAAAAATGTTTGGGGTCTTACATTCGACGATGGTCCCGGTCCATATACACCAACCCTTTTGAAGTTCCTCAACGAGAAGAAAATTTCTGCAACATTCTATGTTGTTGGTGGACGTGTTCTTGAACATCCCAACACTCTCATTGAAGAGTACATGACTGGTCATGAGATCAGCGTCCACACATGGTCTCATAGCAAGCCTCTGACATCTCTGACAAACGAGCAGATTGTGGCCGAGCTAGGGTGGACTAGGAAGGCTATTAAACAGGTTCTGGGCGTATCTCCCATCACTATGCGCCCTCCTTGGGGTGATATTGACGACAGGGTAAGGCCTTCGCAATCGAAGATATTTTTACTTACATGGCTTTTTGTAGGTCCGCGCCATCTCAATGGCTATGGGCATGATTCCCGTTATGTGGACGCGGATGGACACTCCTACCGGACCAATTGCCTTCGACACGAACGACTGGATGGTTGCTGGTAATGAGGCCACGGCGGACCAATCCGTGGCAACTTTCAACTCCATCCTCGGAAACGCAACCAACTTGAATACAGGGTTTGTCTCTACTGCATCTGTGAGAGCAATTAATCTGACCAAAATAGGTTTATTACTCTGGAGCATGATATTCATGAGGTTACAGTTGATTTAGCCATGGGTAACACCATCCCTGCTGCCCTTGGTCATAATCCTCCTTTCAAGGTTCAGGCTGTTGGCGTTTGCATGCATCTTCCCCCTACCGATCTATATCGTGAGACCACTAAGAACACGACATTCCCGTACCCACAGAACGATGCTGTATGCTTTCTCCATTCAGCTTCCTTTCTGCTTCTCACTCTGCTCTTTTTTCTTAGGCCGTTAGCGTTGAAGGTGACCCGACAGCATCCAAGTCAAATGCCAGTGCCTCTGGTAATGCTAAACAAGGCAACGGAGCTTCTAATAATTTTGCCTCCCCCTTCTTTGTATTATCAACGATTGCTTCTGCTGCGGCCTTGGCTTCCCTACTTTAAACTCCTATTTTCTTGGTAGACCTCTTTTCTTGCATATAGATTTTGGGAATAGGCAATATCTTGGTTAATATGGTTTCGGTACAATTGAATTCATATTTTGCACGTGGAAGTTAGAAATAAGCAAAGCATTCTACATTTGGTCTCTAGCTTTCGTAACGAGCTTCTAATGATGTCTTCTCATCGTACCTGTCGACTCGCTGAGTAGAACTTTCTCTACTTCTTCTTAGCAAAAACATGAATGTGAGCCAGTCCAGGTACGCTCTGTAGTCTCTGAAGGCTTGTGAGAAAACGACAAAAAAAAACCCCCCCGCTGGAGGAAAACATACGGGTGGATTCACAAACCAAGCCGTTTCCCAGACATCCTCATCCCAACGTCTGCGTACAAATTCATGAACCTCATTCCCCGCCTTCCGAACCAGCTCTTCCTCCTCTTCAGTCCCCTTCTCGCTTCGTATCATCGTCTCAAAGGTGATCCCCCAGGCAGAAAGAGCTGGCAGACAGGATGGTAAATTCGATGGAGATGGAGGGGGACTATCGAGGCCAGTGAAGCCCCAGAGACCGTCTTGATTGACTCGACTTTCTATTTCTTTTGGAACTACGGCAGGATGAAAGATTGGAACGCGAGTCCATATAAGTGTATGTTCTACTTCTGGAGGAACACTATACGGCCAATCGTTCTGGATTATATTTTCACGTAAGCACAAGAAGTGATCCGTGTACAATTCAAGAAAGAGGAAAGAAGAGCTCACCTGAATGACGCTGATGAGCGAGCGGGGAGTATCAGCCGTAAAATATTGGTGCGTGATAGAATTTTCAGGAGAAATGGACGCCACTTCGTAAACTTGAGCATCTTCCACTATTTCTGACTTGAGTTTAGACAATCCATCAGGTTTTCCCCATTGGAGTCGATGGTTGGTCAAATAATTGACTAAAGTTTCAACAGTCTCAACAAACAATTTCCACTCAAGTTAAGGATGTTCTCACTGACTAATGGTCCCATATTCTGCTTTGATTCCTTCAGCCCAAAGATCATATCGCTGTTGCAGTCGCTGGTCGCGCTTAAGAAGCCCAAGATCGCCAGAGTTTACGAAGGTCTTGAGCTGATGAAATGTGAATTGTGCAGGATAATGGGCTATGAGTTCCTCCTTTGTTGGAGGCCCAGTTCCAAGAGGTATAGAATCGCCACCGACTGTAACGTGCATGATAGCTGAAGGGAAGGGGCGAAATAACAGAAATTAAGCAGAATGGTCGTGCGGTGGTGGTGGACGTGGTGGTTTCAAGTCAGAGTGTCAGTTTTGTTTTCGCACACTGTCCAAGATCTTTACTCTCTGCGAACATCAAATACAGCAAGAATCACAGTCCGTAAATTTGTGGGCTACGGAGGGCGTCAATCATAAAAGGTCGTAAAGAAAAAGAATGGTGAGAGGGGGTCGTGAAGGTATCGCAGAAGCGGTGAAAGTGAGTAAAAGGTTGAATAAGTAGGTAGGGTGGTTAGCGTAAAGGTGACAACAGAGTAATTGAGTAATACAAAAAAAGTCCATGAGAGCTGTAGTCCGTTGATACAACACAGTATCGGCGTTACAAATGCGATGGCCCAGTATGAGATCTTGAGTGGATGAGAGACACGTAGGAGCATCAAGCTGCCGTCTGACGTCTTTTGGAGAGGGGATGATAAAACATGCAAAGGAGTTATGAGTCACCACTACCGCCTTTGCGATCCGGATTTGCGAGATACAAGGTCGGACGTGGGACTAGCCCGTACGTGGTTCGTTTACTGTTCCTCCTCTCCTCTAGACCTCGCGTGTTTGTGGGCGGTGGCGTGACATCCGTCGATAGTCTCTTCTCATATGCACTAACCCTCGCAGCAATACCCGACCCTGTTGGACGTCTCGCTTTCCTCTCTCCAGAAGCAAGCGAAACAGAGGACGAAGCCGCCGAATTACCTTCAGATTGCGGGGTGGAAGGCGTCGACGCAGGTAAAGGAATGTTTTGGGCAAATGTTGATGTCGAGCCTGAGCCGAACGGATTTTCTGCAGATGTAACCTCGATCGGACTGCTTACAATCTCGACCGGCTCCTCTCCCTCAACAGATTCTATCCAGGACTGATCAGTGGTGCTATAAGTTGACCCTCGTTTGGCATGGGAGTCATAGCTTCCACTTGACTGATGAGTTCTGACGCTTCCAGTGTTAATCCTCTGGGCAACATCCATCCCTCCCATATGTGCAATCGCATCCGAGTCCAAAGTGCGCAAAGAGCTAACGCTCTTACCGTGGCCAACTCGTTTCTCTGAACCCCGCCGAGAAGGGTGCCCAGTTGATCCTGGACTCTCTTCAGGGCTTCCGGAGGCTTGACTTTGAGCTTCTGCGATTGCCCCGAGGCGTGCAGGCGGAGGGTGAGGGTCACGGAATTCAAACATGTGCGAGGTTGAAGGGGACTTGGGTTCAGCACCACGACGTTTGGAAAATCGTGCCCACCAAGTATCGCTCCGCCTCATTTGGGCCCCTTGGGGTGGATTAGGGTCGATTATGCTGCTTTGTCGAGGACCAATGGCAGCAACGCCGCCGACGAGCATAGGCGATTGAGCACCAGACGGAAGGGGAGACGAAGGGTCCATAGATGTTAAACTTGTTACCCGCGACGCTGCTGTTAATCCACTTTCGTGACCATGGCTAGAGTTATCCAGAGAGTCGAAAGGGCTCATGTTTGCAGCTCGATCTGATGACCCTTCCCGTACATGCGAATTGGATGATGACGAAGCACCACTAGGAAGGATAAGAGTTCCGCGGGAAGATACCTCTGTAAGTGGTGAAAGTGTATGCGGATCCATTTGGAAAGGTACCGTCGGATTTGTTTGGATGGTTTCAAGACTTGGAATGGCTCGACGGTAGGGTAGAGAGCTGGGCTCTTCGTAGCTGTCCTGAGAACTACCCCGGACCAACCGAGGGACATTAGCCATAGTGATCGGCTGGGCGTCCGCGTAGGGATCTGCAAACGGGTCCGTGTAGCTATAGAGAGTCGAGGTATAACTGCTTTGCCTGCGGGAAAAGGTGGGCCGTGAAGAAGCACCAACAGCCATTGCACCGACGTAGCCACTCTCTGCGTCTCTCAGAAGCGCTGCTCCGTCGCTAAAAGGGTCACTTTTCTCTCGCCATGGGCTGGTAGGAACGCTCGATGTGGTGGAGCCTTCTCTTCGCATTCTGGCTGGAAGCATGCTGCGCAAGGACCACGCTGAGCCAGCGGTCCCTGATCTCTGGTTTCGCGCATACCAGGGGCCAAGAGCAAAATCGCGAGTATCTTCATCAGCGAGCATATCACGACGCTCTGGAGGCATATTGTTATGCGACGTATGTACTGCGCGTGAAACAGCTCCAGCGAGAGCAGGGACTCCAATGGCCGCGATAATATCTCGCGCGAGGCCAGGCTGAGTTGGATCATCGACAAGGAGACCTCTTCGGCGACTATAAGCACCTTTCTCTCCAGGAGGACCAGCAGCAGGGAGGTTGGAGGGAGGAATGCCGTCATCTCCATCCCCAACGGTCATGAACTGCTGCCTGAACTTGCGACGTTGGTGGACACGATAGGCGACGATTATCACCAGGGCAGCTGCAGCACAGAACCCGAGAACAGTCCCTACGGCGATGGCAGTGGTCGGCTTAGATGAGCCTGGATCATCCGAGGGAGGGGCGGTACCACTGGCTGGTGTCTTGGTGGGCGGAATGCCAGGCGAGGTCGATGTGCCAGTATGAGTGACAGAAGATCGTGTGCCAGTGGGTGCAGGAACAGTATTGGTAGCTGGCGGATTTGGGCTTGTTGAAGGGGGAGAAAATATTGGTGTCCAAGAGCCTGAAGAATCGCTTCCGCCTGAAGGCTGGAAGACCTGAAGAGATGAGGATGCTGGAGCACTTGTTCCATATCCTAGGAGAGGAATTAATCCAACAACGAGGACCTAATGAGAAAACTTAAACTTACCGAATCCGAAGATGATTTCGTTCCCGTACGCGACAGCAAAGTGGTCAGTTCGAGCTCCGAGTTCCGAGAGGGAAGGGATAGAGGACCATGTCCAGGTCGACTGGGAAAGATCGAGCCGCCATCCGTCAGAGTATACTGTTTGTCGGGATGCATCACTTCCTCCATGTACAAAGATGGACTGTTTATCAAACAGGGTGCAAGCGAATGCCCGCCGACCACCAGGGGCAGTCCCAGCAGTCGCGATACGAGACCAGGAGGGGTTGGATTGCGTTGTATCCATCACATAGACACCACTGAAATCGAGCAAGCTGTTCGTCGATGGCGAGTACCCACCAAGGACGACAATATACCCATTTGGAAGGATGACAGAGCAGTGCCCAGTCAAGTCGGGGAGTCCTGCCGAAAGCTGGGTGAAGGAAGGACCAGCAACATCGAAGACATAGCTTTCTGAATAACCAAATGTAGATTGGTCGGGCTTTTCTCCGCCGATGATCCAGACTCGACCATCGGGTGTGGAAACTGCTGAGTGGTGAATGCGACGGGCAGGTTGGCCGGCCCATTGGCTAGGCTGCATAGTGAATGTAGGGTTGATACGTGAGAAGGCGTCTAAAATGGCAACAGAATCAGGTTGACCGACGAGGGGGGGCTGGCCATTGGCGTCTGGAACCCCGCCAAATACGAGAGCATGTGAGGAATTGAGGGCACTAATGGTGTGCCATGCGATAGAGGGTGCTTGGACTGCAGAAGCGTTACCAGCACCATTTACAAGCTGCCAGGGAACCGATGAGGCCTCAAACCCAGTGGAAAGATCGAGATATAAGACTTCGGTAGTGTCCGCGGCAGAAGTGTACGTCTGGCCCCCAGAAGTGTCTACCTTTCCTCCATGTACTAGGAGAGTATTGTCGAGGAGAAGAGTAGCCTGTCCCCATCTAATCAAGACAGAGTTAGGATACTCCGTGCGCAGCTGCAAGGGTCAAAACGCACCTTGGCTCAGCAGTGTACTGAGAATGAACAGCAAGGGGTAAGGCAAGGAAAGAGATAATAAGAGCATAGTTCATGGCAATAGTAGAGAAGGTGAAAGAAGCATCAAGTGTCGTAAAAGCAAGCGTAATGGTCAAATCGCTGCTGATCCAGTTGGAGTTGGGAAGAAGAACGGATATAATTGGCGCTCATTCCACTCACACGCATCATAGCTGATCTGCGCCATTGTGCTATCCCGGACTCGCAAACAAATTATGTATATCCTAGGATTGACTATCTGATTTTTCTTCTGAGGCTACTGTAGTCTTCCTCTGCTTTTTGTGTCCCACTATCCCTACTTTTCTGAAAAACAATATACTGAGTACAGACGCTGAGACACTGCTTTCAGGCAACCAATAAAAACGTATAGCAATAAACATGGACAAACCGAATGCTCCAAAACTCGCTGATGTCCACCACGAAGCCTGGTACGCTTCTAGGGACGCTTTCTGAGTCTCTTGACTACCATTGACACGGTTGAAGACGACCGTCGTAATTGTCACCCCAAAAGCGGCACCAATCTGCAAACGTGTTCACAAGCCAACGCTATTTGTTCTTCCTGATTACTCACTTGTGTCATGGTCTGGAATAGTCCACCTGTCACGCTCTGCTCTTTCCCTTCGCTTAGTTTAGCCACATAGAGCGCACCAACAGCGTAGACAAAATCAGCACCTAAACGCACGCATGAGAAACAAGGGCCATATTTCAGCGACACGAAATACATACCCCACACAGAAACAATGAGTGCAGGGAATTGGTAATGCCAGTAAATTGCAAAAGGCTGCATCGTGGCGAAGAGTATAGTTGCCGTGGAAGTCAATGCCGCTCCAACCGCTAGTAAAGATTAAAACACAAAAGCTTTAACCTCCAAAGAGACAATACTCACCGAGCAACCACACGATAGGAATTCGTCCGACTACCAAAGCAATAAAGACGTTCACAAGCATGCCAGTAACAGGCATTGCCAGTAGCCGGATTGCGCTATGCAGCGGGGACAAACCAAGGAAGTCCTGATAAAATATCTGCAAAACACACCATAAAAAAATATAATTTGGCGATATCCAGGGAATTAGCGACATACCTGCATCCAGAAATACCAGCTCATAAAACATGTATACTCGAGGAAAGTAATACTCATCATAAGCGCATATCGGCCGCCACCCCGTCGGAATAGGCTCATCTTCAAGAGAGGTTGCACCACAGGCTTAGAGGGTGGAATATCACCTAGTGCTAGGTGCTCTAATCTACGTTCCCATAACCCAAACGAAATTATAAAAATAACACCAAGGATGAGGAGAGCAATAATGTCTTCGGTTGCGATGAGCGCCAAAAGAAAAGAAAAAACGAGTAGAAATGAACGTGCAAGGTGTTTTCCATTGTTTCTCCGCAATCTCTCCTTGTCCAAGAACGAAAACAACAAGCACCAATCCCGAGGTGATGAGGAATGCTCCCAGCCAGTCCAGACGCTCCTGGTTTACGATTGGGGGATCGTTCTCGAAGAAAATCAACCCTAGGGTTAAAATAACAGCAATAATACCCGCAGTCAAGTAGAATGGTGATCTCCATGTTGTGCTGTACATGCAAATAAGCAGTCGTGTAGATGGTGAGTGCCTGGAAACGAACGTAGTGCTTTCAATTAAAAGCCCACCGATGACTCCTCCTACCCAACAAAAGATAGTTGAGTTCTAAGGATGATATTTTCGGAGAAATTCATGTTTGAGCTTACCTAATGCGCTTCCCAGCGGCGCGCCTGCCGAGAACGTTGCAAATGCAGTCGATCTCGCACGTGTGCCTTCTTTAAAGGATGCGGCAAGAATACCTAACTGTAGCAAAGTATTAGGACAGCCATCCAGGAAAATGTCGTCTAAGGCAACTGACTGCAGAGGGAATGGCAGCTGCAAGTCCCAAACCTTGCATAGCTCGAAGGATCGCAAGGGTAATATAATCTGGACAGCAATTAACCCATTTCTTGCACAAAGAATAACCGATTTGAGGAGAACTCACTATTAGCAAACCCACAACCCAAAGAAAACAACAGCGTCCAGGATAAGCCGACTGTAAAGACCTTCTTCCTTCCATACAAGTCCGCAATTCGGCCAAAGAATAAAAGTAAACATCCCTAAATATTTCAGATACATAAGTACTGTAGAAGGCGAAGGCAGGAGGAAGAGAACGTCCTGAGCTTAGCGCGTAGGCAGAAACTAGCCACTGGAGTTGATTCTCTGGTACATCAAAATCTCGTCCAATAGATGGCAGTGATATTGCTACTGAAGTACTTCCAAATAGCTTGAAAGGGGTATTTATCAACTCAGGGAACTGCCGCCTGATGATGAAGTAACTAATACCTGAGTAACAAGCGTGCCAGTGCATGCCAAGGAAATGAACACAGATTTCAGACGAGTAAGGGGCACAGATAGTGTTCCGTTCGAGTCATTTGTAGAAGAGACTCGAGCATGGGACATGAAGGCGTAAGGCAGACTGCCGGAGAAACAGTTCACACGAAGAATATCATTTCTGCAGAAAAGGCTTGGTGATGGGGCAAAAGAAGAAGGGGGCTGACTCAGCAATATCTCCACCGGCCGGATATTATTGCCGCATCCTTCGTTAGAAGGAATATTATAAAAGTGTACATACTGAGACGACATATGGCGCAGTTATTCGTCCAAATCAAGGAGACACCCTTCAACCAATTGGAGAGTTACCTGTCTGTGCTTCTTTGCTATAGCGGTGATACGTAAATCAGACCTAACAGATCCCTTTGGAGTATTCAGCGCATCCTTCACAGAAGAAAATAATGCATGTTTTTCCTGTTTTGACCAAAATACGACGTCATAGACGTGATCAATATCTTCCCGTAACTCCTTCGTCATGGCTTGGCGAACATCGCGACCTAACCGCAGAGCAGACCTGCCCAGTCCGACGAAGCGGTAGGTGCAAGGAGATCGGTAAGACGGCTCTCTCCAGAAATTTGGCCGAGCCGAAAGGTCAGTGACATCTGGGGGGGCTGGGATCCGGATGTTTGAGAGTGTGAGGTTTGAAAGGTGTGGTGGCAACAGAAGAGAGGTGCGAAAGAGCCGCAAATCAACACGCGGAACAGATAGATCCAACTCCTCTACCATACTTCCTCCCCGAGCAAGTTCGACTAGGAGGTGAAACGCCTCGTCCGAGGACATGCCGTCTCCCACAGCAAGGCGGCGAAGACTCGTACAGCGTTGGATTATACGAGACGGGTGTTTTCCTTGAAATGGTACGAGAGAAAACACTATGCTATAGATCTTGTAGGATAGGAAGAGTTCTTGAAGGTTTCTAGAAATGGGCAAATCTCGTAACTGGATTTGAACCCTGAGTGTAGGCACCGTGATGCTCAGGCTATCAAGCATCTCCACACGTGAGAGAAGAAAAGGGAGCATGACCGGATCGTGACCAATAGAGTGACCAGAGACGTGTAACCCCTTAAGATGAGGAAAGGCACCAGGGTGAAGGAATGTAGGGTCCAAAGTCCAGAAATTATCCGGACCAGAGAATGAATGAAGCCCCAATATCGCTAGCTCTGGAGGAAGTATGGTTTTCAATGCACCAAAAATTGTCATGATTACAGATGAATCTGGTGCCAGTGGCGACGGTCCTTCTTGCTCTAAGTCAAGGATATGTGGAGGACTTATTGGATTTTTCCAACCGCTTGGCCCACATATAAGAATAAAGCATCTCAAATTGGCGCAATAGACGTTTTGGGGGATAGCACGGAGAACCGACGAGGTAAAAAATTGTAGTTCGAGATGCACCAGAGTCTCTGCAAAGGTTTTCCAGGCCAAACTAGCATACGGTCTAACCCAGATATCGCAATGAATTGTAAGGTTGAATATTTTGATGTGAGGGTTCATGAGGATGTCCTTTTCAAAGTGAACTGTTCCGCCTGTTTTTCTTTTTGCAAGAACTTTTGGGGGATCGTATGCCTCGAAGTTTGAATGAAGGTGAATAGTATGGACAAATCCTACAATCGGAAGGGTTATGTCACTAGAAACAGTCTCAGTAACAAATAAACACCAAGATGCGGTGGGAGAGCCGTCACCAAATTCGCGCCAGAACGGCATCGACGGAACCTGGCATTCCACTATGGGGGGGTAACAGAAATGGAGCCAAAAGTAGCTTGAGCCGCCAAAAAATAGACGCTCCTGTTGAGGGAACGTATTTTCCAAAGCTGCTTTTTCGGTATGGTGCAGAGGATTAGTTCCCAGAGTTCAAAGGGAAGTTCAATCGCGTTGGTGGCTGTTCTCCCCCGAGTCCTGCGGCTGGATAACTTAGCTGAAGGCATCCTTGTCAGTATTGGGCTAATGGTTGTCGATGTTGGGAAGTCAAGCAAACTCTGATTATCATCTAAATTGTCTGGCGCTTTTGCAAAGGTGTCAACTCAACCTCTTTCGCTCTGAGGCTCAGGGTTTGTGAGGACTGGGAGAGCAACGGAAGAGGCCAGATGAAGGGCAGGCCGCCAACTCAAAGTAGGGACGGTGTGGATGATGGTATGAGGCATGTTCGCACGGTTGCTTCTGGCGACCATGTCGACAACCCTCTTAGGTTTTCACCCTCCTCGACTTTTCCTGCACATTAGAATTCTATTTGAAAAACTTTTTGTCCCCGTGCCCCTTATGTCATTTCTGCATTAGGTGAGCCGTTAGAAATCGTGAGCTCATAACATTTAGTCAGATGAATGCCAGCATCACAACAGACATGTTCAATCTCACAACTTCACGGACATATGCGCTCAATTAAAAACAATAGCAAACGTTACGTGAACTCATCATCGGCGAATTTCGAAACCAAATTGCACTCTTCTGTCCAGTGCGGTTGGATCCGACTTGGACCCACATTTGCCGACAGCTTTCGAAATTCAATGCGAGAAATCGGACGAATGTGGAAGCACTTAAAAGGTTATTCCGCCTGAGCCCGGTACTTTGCTCTTCCTTCTTAACAGCAACTTCCAAACCATTGGATTACAAACGCCCATTTTCATGCCATCTTCACACCTAGATGTTCCCGAACAGCCGCAACGAAGTGCAACGCGTTCAGCCTTGATAGCTTTGACCTGCACAGGAACGCTAATCACGCAAGTACGCCCTTTCCTCTTCCTTATGTTACTAAATATTACCCTAATCGCTCCAATTCACTAGTTATTTGGAAGTACTTCAATCTCCGTGTCTCTTCCATCCATTGGACGCGATTTCAATGTCCCCGAAAACCAACTTCAGTGGCTTGTGTCGGCATATGCGTTAAGTTCTGTGAGTTATTTTTCCTCGCTTTACTGTTTACATCTTACACATCCCAGGGCTGCCTCCTTCTGTTTTTCGGCCGAATCGCAGACTTATATGGACGGAAGAAAGTCTTTGTCGCTGGAATGGGATGGTCTGCAGTATTCTCATTAGGATGCGGTTTCGCACAAGGTCAGCGCTGTCAACCGAAAATTAATGAACCCCTAATTCACCTCCCCAAGGTTACCTGACCTTAGCCATCCTCATTTCAATGCTTGGTCTTGGGCTCGCGGCGGCCATGCCCGCTGCCGTAAGTACTAGTAAAATTACCGTAACGGGCCCTCTAATTGACCGTATTGTAGCTTGGGATTCTAGCAGCCTCATTTCATGAAAACACGCGGTCTCGTTCTGTGGCCTTTGCCACTTTCTCGGCAGGAGCACCTCTGGGTTCAGCTCTTGGTTTGTCTCCCCCTTCAGTTGCTAGTCAGTGTCTCACTTCGACTATCAAGGTGGTGTTATCGGAGGTGTTTTGATTGAAACCACAAAGTTTGTCTGCCAACAAACGCGGCATCCTTTTATTCTTACTGATATTCAGATCAACATGGAAATCAGCTTTTTACTTCACCTCCGGGGTCATTGTCATCATCCTTATCGCTGGGCAGATATACTTTGAGAATGATCCAGTAATTACAGAGGAACAACGAGTCGACTGGCTAGGAGCTTTCTTGATTACAGCGGGCCTAGTGTTGATTGTCTTTGTCCTGGGGCAAGGAGAGTTGGCGGACCAGAAATGGAAGACACCTTGTACGTGTCTAAAGCTCACTCTTCTTCAATTTTAACCTCTTATTATGGCAGACATCATCGCTTTATTGGTTTTCGGGGTGTTTCTCGTGGTTAGCTTTGGATTTTGGGAGTCATATCTTGAGCGACGCACGGAACAACGAAGCCCTACAAATAAACCCCCTATTGAACCTCTCATGAAGATGAGTCTCTTCAGCCGCGGAGGTGGAAGATATGCGATTACGATGTGCATCACCTTCCTTGAGTATACATGCTTCATGAGCTGGTACTTCTGGATGCAGGTTTCAGTGATTTACATTCTCCTATTTCATCATGATAAGAACCTCTGCAGATATATTACCAAAATTTCCTTTCTCTCACACCATTACACACGGCAATTCGGCTACTCGCGATGCCAGCCACCGGTTTGCTCATTAACGTTGTGACTGCTCTGGTAGTGGGACGTGTGCCAATGGTCGTTCTCATTAGTAAGCTGACTCATTTCCTATTATAGTAATTCCTAATGTGAGCACTGTAGGTCTTGGGACTGCTTTAACATCGACGGCTGCAATTCTATATGCCACTATGGATCCCTATGGTAGCTACTGGAGATATCAGTTTCCTGCTTTAGTTGTCTCCGTTACGGGTGAGGATGATTATTCGATACCTAGTCTATGACTAAAGTGTATCGCAGGTGCAGATTTTGTGTACGGTGTTGGCACCCTATATGTTGCGAAGCTTAGTGAAGGCAAGGAGCAGAGCGTAACAGGAGGTTTTTTCCAAACGATGACGCAGGTCAGGTTTCGTAATTTTGTTCGTGATACGTGACTGAGTTCGGTTCCCGACTAGATGGGAGCTGCTTTTGGCGTGACAATAACCACTGTCGTATTCAATAGAGTAAACGGGGGACAGGACACTCAATTTGCCTCTCTGGACGCTTACAAGTCCGCTTGGTGGACCGCGACTGGTTTCGCCGCAATAGGTAAGTCTGCACTACGTATTTCTGGTCAAAATTTCTCAGTCTTCAATGATTCATCACAGCGTGTATTTTGTGTCTGGTCTTCTTCTGGTCAGTAGGAATCGTCGGACATGGCGCTGTCCAGGAAACAGACAGACCATCTAAACTTAATCCCCACGCCAATGTGGAAAAGCCAATACAATAAACATGTTCACAACTTGAAACACTGGTTGTGCTACAATCGTTCACCGCCCTACAGTGTTGATTTGTGAAACAAAGGTAACTTGAAGGTACCCAGGGATTTCCCCACACAAAGTGTGTGCTCCCATAGAGTCATCCTAGAGGCTGCGGAGCCCGTATTTTATTCTTCGCAGCATACAGCCCCCGGAAAGCAAAATATTCCTTAAATAATATGTTCTTGTGGACTAACACATGTTGACTACGATCTCAATAGCGGAGACCAGTATTGGCTTTGGAACGATTTCATGGTTTGAGCACATGGTACTTTCTTCCTTCCATTTGGTTAATTTTCTAAGTGAAGCCTATAATAGCGACCTGCGCTGCGAACGGAATGCTACAACATGTTTGCTTGCCATCTTGCGTCCTCGCAGGTTAAGCCACCGCATCTCAGATCTCCACCTCGCTCTCATCTCCCAAAGCGATGAAATAATCTTAAAATATCAATACGTCTGCTAAGTTAGGTGCTATGCAAAAAGCCGAAACGCAAAGAAATCCCCTCAACAGCTCGTACGACTGCCACCCAAGACTCCCTGAATGTTTCTTTGCATTGGACGTCTTTGGAGCTCCTCAAAACCTTTTTTGGTGAGAGGGACCTAACTTTTTTGTGTTATTGACAATGACAGTATTAAATCGGTTCCATGTGATCCCCTCAGCTTCGCATGGTCCATAACTTTCTGAACCTGGAAGTCGGGAGTCCTGTGGATCTCGTTTCCCTCGTTCTTGGGGACTGCAGTCGGGCATGTGTGATTATTCCCCATTTAAATCAAAAGGTCTTATTCATCGCCTCTGTTTTAGGACATTCTGACCCTTCAAAAGTATAAATTCCCTTGTACTTGCCTTGAAGCAACATCTTCTCATTCTCCAACTAGGTCACTGTTTACTCAGAGTCCGCTGTCTCTCCCTTATTGGCCATCATCCCTCCTTTTCATGACCATGTTCCGAACCACTTTCCTTATTGTTATGTGTGCCTTTGCTGTTGCCTCCCCACTGGTCCTGAGGCGCTTTGATCCTACCTATGTCCATAAGTTCAAATTACTCAATGGAGCGGCTCCGATAGACCCCGCCGTTCCGAACTCTGGGAAATGCGTCGATGTAGAAGGTGCCAACTTCAAGAACGGTACTCCGATAGACCTGTTTGTACTCCTTACCTTTCTGCCGTTCGATATATCATTGCTACCTCTCACTAGGTACGACTGTAATGGCACTCCTGCTCAGCAGTTCACCATTACTGCTGAAGATCGCTTCCAAATCAAGTCTGCAAGCCACCCATCCTTCTGCGTGGACGCTGGCACTAACCGTAAGCGTTCTATACTTCTCTGTTATTTCTGTACTAAATTATTTCTTTGTTAGCTAAAAACGGGTCTAAGGTTCACCTTTGGAGTTGTCACAATGAAGACACTTTCCAGCAGACTTGGACCTACACTACTATGACCAGCATCCTTCGTATTGCTGACTCGGACTTGTGCTTGGACCTTACGGACGGCAAAGTTTCTAATGGTAACCAACTCCAAGTCTATCAGTGCAGCGGTGGCTATAGCCAGGATGGCCTACCTCAAGGAAATGAGAACCAGGTAAGTAGAATTCTGCTTTCAACCGCTGCTTCTTAATTAAAAGCTCATACTACAACTCCTTTAGCGGTGGGGTTTCTAAAGCAAACCTGGGATCTTACCTGCTGTGCCTTCTTCCTTAACAATAATGAACCTCGGGTGACAGTTGGACAACCCACTTTTTTACCTTTCCGTTTTGGACAAATTTATTCAGCTCTATGGTTGGATTGCCAATATTCTTTTACATGTTAATCTCAATAATGAATGACACTGTACGCAGGCAGCTGGATGTGTGTCACCGAATTTCGTGTCTATACTTCAGTTTCATGCCCATGGTGGTCTTCTTTCCTTCACTGCAATTGCTGGCTTGTTAGCTCTTTTAGCGAATGGCGCCTTACCCATGCAGTGGATTGTCTCGCAGCCAACACATTTGGTGTCCTGAACGAGGGATCCAACTTGAAGTGTCAGTGGAATGTAAATTCAGACTTGATTGAATTCTCAGATGGCATTCACGTTTACGACAGATTGTCTGCTGTGAAAAGAATCAGCACAATTCTTGGGTCGAAGTCCCATATATATCCATGCACTCTGGGTGTTCAAAGTCACAGGATTCATTTGGAAAAGCATAATCTCATTCAGGACGCTTATGTCCTGCTTATCCTACATTCACATTACCTATCATCACATTGAACACCGCTTCTTATTCTTTCTCAGCTTTCTCATTTGATCCTTTGTCTGAGGAATTCTCCTCGTCGCTCTTATGGTACAACGCATGTTCAGTGAGGCCAAGATCTTGATAAATCTTGTCAAGAATGGCCTGATCCTCGGCGATGAGGTTTTTCGAACCCCCGAAGACTTCCTCTGTTATGGGTAGTCGTTTAGCATTCTGAAAACCAATCAGTGGAAGGAGAATATTTACCCATTTCCTCTAAAGATACTCCCTTTGTTTCAGGGACCTGAATGAAAAACGAAGGTCAAGGGGCTTCCACTTGTGTTTCCTAGTTCCACTCACAAAGAACAGGACGAATAGGCCACCAAGGAAGGCAAAGGAACCAAAGAAGATAAACGTCCCATAGCTAAGATGGGTAATCATAGTAGGTGTGACCTGAACACGGTAAGACACTCAAAAACAAGAGCAAAAATAGATTCCTTACTTGTCCGACTGAAGAAAAGAAATTAGAACTTAGTATCAGCTTATGCATAAAATGAAAACACTTACCAATGAAGTTATTCATCCAATTGCTGCTTGTGGCGATGGATAATCCTTTTCCTCGCACACTAAGGGGCCAAATCTCAGCTACAATGATCCATGCACAAGGACCTAAGTAGTTGTGAGCAATGACAGCGTCAATCGTTGTTTTCATCTTACCCCAGGAGTAGCCAAAGCCTACGACGAAAATGGTAAGAGGATGAACAAGGAACTTTGTTCGTTGAATCTTACCAATAGCGAAAATCCACACGAAGGCACAAGCAGCCCAGCCCGCCGCTACATAAAAAAGGAGTCAATATTATAACCTAGGTTCCTCGTATAAGCCGTACATGCATGACTGAAGCTGGTTGAGGCCAAAAAAAGACATAGGGAAGTAAAAGGCTTACGTGTCCCAGCTATCCCGATAAGTGGCAGTCAAAGCACCAACAATGAAGTGACAAGCGGCCATTACAAAAGCTCCAGAGACCAAGACAGGCTTGCGGCCGAGTCCGTCCACCCACAAAACTGCAGGAATGGTCGCAAGGAACATGCTGAAATCTGAATTAGCTGATAGTACTGCGAATTCTGGAAGATGAGAGCGACGAACGCAACACCGACGACACCAGTCGCGAGGAGTGAGGTTGAGTTGTCCGTTAGACCAAGGCTTTTGAAGATAGTAGGCGCATAATAGAGGATCCCATTGACGCCTGACCATTGTTGGAAACTATACAACATGTTGAGGGTAATTTCGGAATGCGTTTCGCCAGACATACAACATAGTCTAAGAATATAGAAAATCAATGAAGGGTCAAAAGGGCAGAGAAGTTTAATATACCAAGGAACCAATGGCAACTCGATAGAAAAGTGCTACTCAAACTTTAACAACACAGTGAAAGGGCAAGGTTGGGTGAAACTCACACTTCGTCTTAAACAAGCTGATATAACTTGCTACTCCGAGCTTAAAGCTCGAGCTCCATGATCCATCTTGATATTCAGGGAAGCGTATCTTTGCAGTTTCGACGTCGAAAAGATGCTGGGCCTTGATTTCTTTGTACTCCAGAATGATGAGCTCGTGGTCGATAGGCAATTTTCGGGCGTTGGAAAGAACTTGTTGTGCTTCTTCATCGCGTCCCTTGTTGACAAGCCACCTAGGAGGTTAAGTATATGAGACACAGTTATGGGTGCGAAGATGAGATTACCTTGGTGAAAACGGCTGGAAGAGGATCCCAACACCAAGAACAACAGCAGGAGCTAATTGAAGTCCCAAGGGAAGTCTCCAAGCGGCCTCTTTTTGGGTCTCCCCGGTGCCTCCGATGTGATTGGTTCCAAGATCAATCCAATCTGGGCCGAGAATTAGGAAAAGGGGCATGATAAGAAGCCAAGAAGATCACGGACAACTAATCATAATCCCGAATGTAATAGCAAGTTGTTGAAGGGCTACAAGACTACCTCGAATTTCAGGCGGCGCGAGCTCAGCATTATACAAGGGTACAGCCATACTAGGTTGACACAAGTGAAATCAATACACGGGGATCAAGACGTGAGGTGGGGGAATCATACCTCAAACTTCCAACACCCATACCCACAATGAAACGACCACCGTAGATGGATGGCGGCGCTGATGCGGAAGTCTGAACAACGACACCAATACAAAAGATGATCGTGGCCAATACAATCGTGTATTTCCGTGAGAGAAGGTCGACAAGAACACCTGACAACATTTGAATGGGTTCATTGAAAAAGAATTTTTTTAGACCAACCAGTACAGAGAGCTCCAAACCAAGCGCCTAATTCGAGAATGGCTACCATCCAACCTTGCTTATCGGGGTCGAGCACGTCTGAAGCCATCCGTTGCTTGAAGGAATACATGCTATGCAGAGAAACTCGGATTAGAACAGGAGAGCCGGGCAGTACTGTCATGCTCACGCTAAGACACTCGAGAAAACACCCTGTGATCGGTGTGATTAAAACATCACGCTAGAAGAAAACAGAACCATACCTGATTGTACCCTGTGTAGCCAGTTGTGAAATTTATCCATCATGTGGGTGCAAACTTACCATAGAGTCTATCCACCACGTTAGTGAGAAGGATTTGCAGACTATAAAGACGACTTACAGCCCACCAAGAGAGGCGAAGACGGTGATGGCAAAAACCTGACGATTCTGGATTAAGCCAGCCTAGATTGCGCTCGCATTGAACATTATCCGAATGATATGCCAAACCATAGCTTACCGCGCCTGATTTCACACTAGCTCCAAGCTCTTTTCTGCGCTGAAGCGCAATGGCGGTACCGCCAACACCTGCTGTGCCACCCATGGTAAGTGCTTGGGAAGTGGGTCGAGGGTGTTGAAAACGACCACGTCTTTATGTATGCGTTCTTTTGCTTAGTAGTCTGGTCAAATGACGACGCTCCGACGTTCTGCCGATGACATCTGTGGAGAAGGAGGAAAAGAAGCTGAAAGAATATGAAGTGCGGGTAAAGAGTTTTACGCATCTCGTGATCGTGGTTCCATCTTAGACGTTGATTCGGACGAGCCCAATCTCAGGTTCTAAGTAAAAATGGCAAAAGAAGCTGTCGAAGGCAAAATGGATATTGGACGCTGAGGATAGGAATGGGCATTCAAAACTCAGGTAAAGTGAAAACAATGGGCTAAAGAATGACGCAAGTAGCCACGGCGTCTTGCTGGTAGCTGATTTCCCCAGATAGAAGCGGTAAACCAAGGTCACCGTGGCATTTCGGTCTGTCAAAAAATGCGAGCGAGCGAGGCATGCTGTCAGGGAGATAACGAGGAAACGCGGGGACCTGGAGTTAACAAGGCAAGTCGGTATAGGGTCATTAAACCGAAGATGAGACGTCGGCCGCAATAAAATGTGCAGAACTCACAATAAAATTACACTATATGCTTTTTTGTCTAATCTTCATCACTCTCATACTGTACGAGGCTAAGGCCAACATTACCTGGGGGGCGGGCAGAAGTGACTGCGACCGGTGGCGGCCCGCCATTCCTCTGCCGAATCTGGGCAAAATATTTCAATCCCTCGAGGGTATCCGAGCTTAGCAACCCAGCCGCCTGTGGTGGTTCTTCATCATCCGGCATTGGAGGCTCGTAATCTTCCATTCGCTGACGCTTTGACGCGGGCTCATCATCTTCGCCATAATCATCCTCGTCACCCAGGGGTGCTGCACCTTCTTCAAGAGCGCGTATTGACCGCATTGCATTCACAATTTTGTCGTCCATGCGAGCTTTAATCGCTTCCTGGCCCATCTCCTCAAGACGTCGCTTTTCAGCTACCTTTGTCGTTGGATTTGGATCTTCTGTTGCCCAGCGTACGTTGAGAATCTCATCGTTGTCCATGGACTGGCAAGCCATAGCTTCTTTCGCGAACTGTGCGTGGACCTCATGCTCATAAGTCACGAAAGCAACTCCGCGATATTGCAGTACACGAACTAAAAGTAGAAAATGGTGAATCATCTGGTTGCGTAGAAAAATGAAGGAGACATACGGTTAACAATTTTGCCCCACTCCTTAAAGTGACGACGGACAATCTCCTCGGTTTCTGTGCCAGTGCCCGTTTCCTTTATGCGACCGATATAGAGTGTTCGATTTTGTCTGTTGAAGGAACCGACACCACCCATGTCGTCTCGATAATCTGAGAACTTGCTGCGAGCGAAGCAGTCCTTCGCGCTGTCTGGCAGCTGCAGAGCAGGATCAGGGAGCGTATGTAAATATTCGCACTCCCATCCATAAGGACAACATCCGCGGGCAAAAAAGAGGCATGTGTATTTCATTCCTGTCGTATTGGCGCGTGTCAAACCAGAGTCCTTTTTCAGGTTGCATCGAGTTTGTGATTTGGTTTTGCTACATACAATGCTCAGTAACTATATAGATAAAATAAGTAAAATGAAACGGACTTTGAATATGGGTCTTCTCTATCACCGCCAGCCCACTTGTTGTACCAAATATCTGAGAACGAAATGAGTCAATAAAGAACAGCCTGGCTGCAAGAAGCCATGTATTTGACGTACTATACTCCTTTCCAGTTTGCTCAGGTTCCTTGTGTTCTACCTCACCAGGTTTGACCTGAGGACGCGCCGGTTTCATTTTCTTAGTTTTGGGCTTCTGTACGGCAACATCGAGGTTCGTTTCTGTGGCTGACATGGAGGGCAAGGCCAAGCGGCTGTTTGTGTTCGGCAGCAATAGCCGGTCTTTCGCGCCTCATCTTGTCTCGAACGCCGACGATTTGAAGATTTGAATTATTCGATGCGCCCTGTTCAGAGATTTGCCGCTAGTGATTCGTTCCTGGATGAACGAGAAAGGGGGACCGTTGCTGTGTTATCCCCTTAGTTATACCTCCGCTCTCTGCGTCATCTCGAGATTCCCAACCACCTCCCGCTCTTTCCCTTCCCGCGTTTGCTTATCCAGCCGCCCGTTTGGCTTATGTGCGGCCGGTAAAGTTTAAGACAAAGCATATCCGAGGGCTATCGGAACATTCAAAGGCGCTTGTCCCTGGCTTCCAATCACGGCATGCTCTCAAGGGTGTCCCACATCGGTTGACTATTCTTGGACCTTATGGGGAGATTTATAAATCGGCCAGATTGTCCAAATGCTCTCGCTTCTCGCCTCACAGTAAAAACCTCCACGACCACTCACTCCCTGCTTCTTTGAACCACTCAATTCTCGGCCAATGCTTCCTCTAACCTCACACCAGCTTCGCATCTCTGTCCACCAAGCCCTGGACCCGAAATTCCCTCGAAGCATTCTTGTCTCAGCAACTCAGCATAAACATTTTGTAGATCCTCATGAGCACGATGATGATACCGCGAACTCATTTACATCATCCCCTTCCTCCATGAGCGTCGACAGCCTCAACCTCAGCCTTCCCCATTCTTCGCTGGATACCCAAGTTTTTTCGGTGCCCCTCAGCCCGGTACATCCATCTACACGTTTTTGATTTCCGTGCACTTATCGCTTCTTTTCCAGAAACAGGAAGCCCTCGAATACATGCATTCCCAGGGACTGGATCATCATGATCGTGTCGCCTGTCCGCGGCCAGCTTGTCGCCAGTCGGTGCCTCACTTGAAAGCTCTCATTGTCCACCTGGACCAGCACAGGATTGACGACCGGTAAGACAGTCCTCCGTTTTTTTTCAAAATCACGGCTCTCATCCAAAACCGTTCCAAGATCCTTCATATGCCCCAGTTGCTCCCATCGGTACGAAACAAAGAAGGAAATGTCCATGCATTTATGTGGAGGTTGGTCTAAACACCGATCTGGATCCGCATCCCATGGTCTCCGTTGTATGTTCTTCTGCTTCGGACGCCTCCTGCCGGTCTCAAATGTATGACAGCGCGCATTTCCACCTTCACACGGAGGCTCTCAATACGCAGAGCTAGCGCATGAGCATCCTTAGAGCTTGCTAACGCCAAACGATATCACGACCCCATTCATGTCATTTTACGACCCCACAGCAAACCCGCCATTCGTTTTTATCTCGAGCTCACGCTTTTGAGAGTTATTCCCCATCTTTGCAAATCCGCTTCCTATATACCTGAAATCGATACATTGTACACTTAGATCCTCCTCCTCGTTTTTTTTTGAGTAGAGCCCCATGTCCCATTATAAAAATTATGTACATGCTATATGTATCTTAGACCAGCAAGACCAATCCAAGTATCCGAACTCATTTGTTCATCTCACAATAGGCTTGCAATCAGGGAAAGGGCAAGGCCCAAGAGTAAGCCTACTTGACTCATCGTTTGTGCTGCACCCGCTTGATTCGGGGAGGAACTGCTACCACCACCACTACCTCCGCCTGTACCATTGCCAGCAGCACCGCTAGTAGTTCCATTGATCCTTTTAGCAAGAGCCTGGAAGGCAGCAAAGTTGTTCGGTCCGGATTCAACTGCATTGATACTTCCGACCATCCCGCTGCCACAGTGACTGACAGGTTGTGTTTGGCCACAGTAGAACCTAAGAAAAGAATTGAATTTGAGAACTTTTGTAGGAAAATAGGTAAGTGAGGAAAAAAGCACACACCAGATAGGTGCAGTGTCGTTAATTGTGATTTGGAAGGTTGGGAAGTTCGTCTCCCCGTCAGCAACAGGTTTACTAGCAAACACTGAAGTCAGTTAAAGCAGAATCAAGCGAGGAGAAACATACAATCCAGACTTGAACCCTGGCGTTCCCGTAGATACTTCAAGCGGTACACAGGGAGCGCTGAAAGAGCTTTGGGTCACAGTATGTTCTACTCAAGGTTTTTAGAAATGGATTGAATTTTTCGAGACAAGGGAATCGAACCTTTGGATGGAACTCAAATGTAACAGTATCCCCAATGGA
>JAJTUO010000179.1:0-47390 GCA_021399455.1 Flagelloscypha sp. PMI_526
TATCTTTGAGATTGAAAATGTTGGGAAACGTAGCGAACTGGTCATAATTTTACTTTGAGCAGGAAGATATGTTTCGTTGCTTTGGTTTCCTTGCAACGAATATAGATTCCCTTCGTCTGATGAGACGCGGAAACCTGCCGGCGGTTGGCAAACCGCCTCAGCGAAATCAGTGTCATCGATATTGGTCAGCAACAAAGCCAGCCGTAGTCGAGCATAGGATGGCCAGACTATGAGCCAGGTATAAAAGGTGGCCAATAAATGGAACAAACCTCAGAAACAAGAAGCACATCGCCTACACTAAATACCAACATGCAAGTTTCACCTTAATTTTCGTTGGGCATCCTTGTACTGACCTTGACCAAAGGTCTACTCTTACTCAGACCCTGAAGACTGCCAACGTTATCCCCGGTATTCTCCCAGAATTTGAACCCAAGTTCTCTCTCAACGTCGGTTCCTTCCACCTCCATTACGTTGAGTTCCCACCCAGTGACTGCTTCCTGTAGGTCACATTCTCTGACGGAATTACTCTCGACACTGGAGCTACTATCAAGAAGAGTAGTGAGTTTCATCCGCTTCTCTACAAATTCTCTTCTCACTGTAACCTTAGACACGGCTAGCGAACCGAAATGGTCGATCAGCGGAGCCACAGCTGAAGAGCTGAAAGGCAAAGCGTTCGCAATCTTCCTCGTCGACCCAGATGCTCCCAAGCCGGAAGAGCCTACTGTTTCTCAGGTTATCCACTTCGCCCAGACTGACTTTGTTGTCCAAGAGGATTTGACCCTGAGCAGCACGGCTGCGCCCCTTACTCCCTACCATGGTCCCAACCCTCCTGCTATCTCTTCTGCTCATCGGTGTGTCGTTCCTAGTTCGTACCCAATAGTATCCATCTTACACATTTCGATGACAGTTACATTCCCGTCATCTATGAGCAGGCATCTGGCCTTGGATCCATTAAGGCTCCTGCTGACTTCCCCACAGACTGGAGCGATGTGATGAAGCGTTTGTTCTTCAATGTGAACGAGTTCTCGTCTAAGGTTGAGGGTCAACTGGTTCTGGCTAGTGCAAACTTGTGGTACACTGCTCCAGAGGAAGCTGCCTGAACTGTGCTTCTCAATCGCATAAGAGCTGGTGGGTCGTAGATATTAGACAGCATCAAGCCTCTGAATATTGAACGTATGATGTGGAGTGAATGGAGATTATTGATTATAACATCAAAGAATTCTTGGTTACCTTCTCGTCGTATCGTACCCGCTTGCTCATAGACAATAACGATTCTGAGGTGTGAACGATACGAAGCTAGGAAATCTAACTCAAGATTTAAGAAAGCATTATGAGGTGGCCAAATGAGCGGAAGTACATGACTAAACAACACCAGATATTAAAGGGTGTTGTCATGCTTGTCTTGGGTCCTGGAATTCTCTTTACAAAAGCTTACAGCCGAAAAATTTGCTTAAGGGCATGCTTTAAGGCGGAACGGAAAGTCTCAAGATCGGGATTAAAGAACTCAATCTGGAGGCTTTGACTGTTGAAGGCAAGCGGCCAAGCTTGCCTTCCACCATCTAAGTCGAGCACACTCCATCCGTGCTGATGCAGTCTCCTTCTCCTTAATCTATTTGGCATTATACGTCCCAGCTACTCGTTTTAGAGCGTATCTTTCAGGTCATCACGCCTTAAAACTCCACCGGCCATAAAGCCCTGGTGCAACAGTGAACTCTTGAGCGCCTTACAACATTCCTACGCAGAACATCCAGTTCTAAACTTCATAGAGTTTCCTTATAACACAGTCACGTTATAAAGAGTACGTACGTGTTTTCCATCAACTTGATATAATGACTAGACATCCCTCCAAACATTTGAAATTCTGATGATTTTTTTTTTCAGCTGAAGACTCTGGAATGGGTGTCAGGAAGACTCTAGAGTGGGTGTCAGGCAGACCCTGTGGGAGGTAACCCAACCGGTCCGACTGACCCTCAAAGACGCTTCTTAGAATGCAGCTAGATAAATCTCGCGTGCCGTGTTCATCAATGCCGTTTATCGTGACTGAGCAGTGAACGGCTGGAGGAGTGGCTTGTACAAAAGGTGGCATCTTCAAAACGAGGAGCAAGCAAAATCGCCTGCACCCACTAAATATACTTCCATGCACGTTTCAGCCTTACTGGACATGCAGGCGTGTACTCATTCGTTTAAATGTTGCGTATGACGGGTCACAAATCCAAAGGTTTTTGGCCTATTGCGAGAGCGAACCAAAGATCGATTCTCGTCGAGACTTTAAAATGCGCCAATGTTAGCCCTGGTATCCTTCCCGAATTTGAACCAATCTTTCGAGGTCAGTTCCATCCGCTAGCTATATTTCCTCCAGTTTGTCGACCGATTGTTGGAGGTTGCATTCTCTGACGGAATTACTCTTGCCACTGGGGAAATTATCAGAAGAAGTAGTGAGCTCCTTCCGCTTCTCTTAATTTTTCCCTTCTCACCGTATCCTACGCACGACCAATGAGCCGAAATGGTCGATAAGCGGAACCATAGCTGAAGAATTGAAAGGCAAAGCGTTCACGATCTTTCTCGTCGATCCAGTTGCACCCAGGCCCGAAAATCCTAGTGTCTTTCTGGCCATCTACTTTGCCCAGACGGACTTCATCGTTTGAAGGACTTGACTCTGAGCAGCGCCGCTACACTACTTACTCCCTACTACGGGCCTCACCCTACTACCTCGTCTGTTCATCGGTATGTTTTTTCTCCTTTGATTTCAACTCGTGTTATCTTAGTACCATCACCATGACAGTTATATCCCTATCGTTTATGAGCAGACCCTTGGACTTGGATCCATCAAAGCTCCTGCTGACTTCTCCAGAGACTGGGGCGATTTGATGAACCGGTTGCTCTTCAATGTAAACGATTTCTTGTCGAAAGTCGAAGGCCATCTGGTTTTGGCTAGTGCGAACTTGTTGTACACAGCTCCAGAGGTGACTCCGAGAACCTTGGTTCCCATAGTCACATTGTAATCGATGAGCCGTGGCCATTAGGCTTTGTCTAATTTTTTGTGGATGCTTTGAATTCTACAAATAAGTCCTTCGGCGGGCGGATGTCTAAGATATTTGAGCCAAGACAGGGCGAAATAAGGTACTTGAGAGAGAGGCTAACCATCTAATAACCGGCATTCACAATTTTTCCTCACTATTTGGGCCAGTACTGCAGTATGACCGTGAAGGTCCTATCGTGTGAACTGTGTATTGTCTCACCATATCCATTTTAAACGTATTACAAAGACGGGTACTTTCAGTTCTCACTCCATCAAATATTGATCTTGGCCTTTACGTTAACCCACAGTATTCTCGTGGCGACTCTAGCGAACCAGCGTTCATCTGTTTTCTCCGACACGTTTTGTTTAGGCGACGTTCATCTCTGTTCATCCCTAAGGGATCTCGTGAGATCCTGTAAGAACTAGGCTAGGTTCGTGGGACGGGTAATTTCCGGGTACTTACACCAACCCGACTCCTATTTCCAAATATGATAGACTTGTTCTCGACTCGTGCAGATCACTTCATCTCAAAAATCCTGTAAATATTCCACGATTTTCTTGTCAACTACTTCCTCTCTACTGCATTCAGATGTGTCCTTTGTTGACTCTTCAAGGTGGAATGAGTGGAAGGTTATTGCTTTCGCCAGCTTCTTAGACTGTACCAGCTGCCAATCACTCGCTGTGTCTCACATGCTGAACTACCTCACGTTGTTGTGGAAGGGAGTGTTGGGGACTTTTCAATGGCTCCGTCATGTGTTTCGGAGGCCGCCGTCTAGGTTGCATTGCGGGATCGCCAGTGCCACATTCACATAAAAAGGTTAGGTGGCCTGGGTCAAAGACCATTCTTCTCCAACATGGGTGCTTTCGATCTAACTATTGGTACTTGTGCCTTGCCTTACTTATGCTACCTCCAGTCTCATTGTCTTTAGGAGCTCTACTGCTTGGTTGCTCATTCAAGTAAGCTAGAGCATCTAGGAATAAAGAAGCGAATAACAATGAGTACAGCGTTTATTTATATGGGCTTGCAACCTACCAATATGTGACCTATGCAACCCTAGGGTTTGACGATCCAACTTGGCTTCGGTAAGCTTGGATGCCTTTTGATGATGAATCGTTCTCCTCAGACTCCAACGCAGCGCCCTGGTGGCAATTTTATTTGCCATCGATACATCTCAAACAATCATTGAACTTTACGGCCTTTGGCATCTTGGGTAAGCGGAACTTCAAAGTGGAATCTCACCTGCGGCATGCTTATTTACCGATATAGGGTCGAAAATTATGCAAACCCGAGCGTCTTAACTAGTCAGTGCTTGAAATTTCGGCCGTGTTCGCCGTGATTAAAGCCATGACAGACGTTTTCTGGTTTTGGCCCTTTTGCGGCATGGCCATCAGTATCTCTGCAGTAATTGTCCAAGGTTTTTTTCTACATAGGTGCGTATTCACATAATCAGCACTTGTGTGGACTCATTCTGAACCTTTGCCCTCAGGCTTCAGGGCCTTACAAGACAAGTTTGGCTCTGTGGTTTCCTCGCTCTCTTAGTTACTGGGGTATGGTTAACTGGCGTGATTACTTCTATCAAGTCCGCCCTTCTTGACGAGTACGTCCACTGTTTTAGACGTCTTTCTCTGTCTCATATTTTTTAGCGTCACTGAATTTGCTCCTCTTGTTCCTTTGGTGACCGCTTGGCTTGCCGTAGAAACTGGTGTAGATATTATCATTACTGGTAAGTGATACTCATCTGCCAACCTGGTTATGCATATTCTAAATCTATCTAGTTACTCTCAGCAGAGCACTTTGGCGAAGCAAGACGGGCATGGCAGCAACGAATACCATTATACATCGATGCATCAGAGCAGCAGTCCAATCTGGCCTTTTCCCCTCAGTCTTCGCTTTTGCAAGCCTTCTGAGTTTCATCCTCTGGACCGATACCTATCTCTACATGATATTCGGCTTGCCTTTAGGGAGGATTTATTCAAATGTAAGCTAAAATCACCATTGATATGTTCATATCACTGAGTGCTGTACGCAAGTCCTTCCTATACACTTTGATTATCCGCAAAGAACTATCAAGGATCATCTATGGAACGTCCGAAGCTGGTCCTGCCGGAGTAAGTTGAAAAATCCTCTCTGTTTCTCATGCATTGACGCGGTTATTTTTCTAGTCGAACTCATTCCCAACGCCCCATCAAATTAGTTCTGTTAAGTTTCACCGGGATACAGCGACCGACACTACAGTGGATGGCGACAACGTCAAAATGTCTCTGGACCAGAGCGTTGTCCTCTCTCCGCCAAAAGGTTCAGCGTGATCTTGGCCGATGCATTTGTTCGTCTGCTGGTACTTCTTTTCCGGTTTTCGTGGTTACCGTAATGCTCCCAAATCGTCTCTGCAAAAAATGTATGGTCCCCTATGTGCACCGCTCGCCATGCACACCTGTGACAAACGCCGTGGCACCAACCGATGGGTTGCATTCACGAGACGAAGCAAGGTGAATGCAATATCTTTGGTTAGTGCATCGACTTTTGCCACTGGTGGCAAAACAAGTTCCGCTGTTCGTCGACTTATTGTCCTGATCCTGTCTACGATATTTGTCTACCAGGGAAATAATATTTTGATACCACAAACAGTCCTGTCTCCGCTGTTCCGTTTGTAGGCATTGAAATGAGGTCGGCCGAAGTCACGTTAGCCTTTCCCTAGACGCACACCGCCTTTTGACCTAGGTGTAGCCATGAACCAGCCAAGCATCTTGAAAACACTTGTATAATCTTTCTCGTACTATTGCTATCAAGAACGACTCTGGGATGCCTCTCCCTTCTGACGAGTAGGGGGAGAAAGCGCGTTCCGACCGTTCATTTACTTTCCGCATGAGGAGGACGCTTATGCTCCTTCTCAGGAAAGGCTGAATATCTGTTATCGAACGACATGGACCACTAGGTGCCGGTGTAGATCCTTGACGCCCTGACTTCGCCTCTTCTGCCTTCACGTTTTCAGACTTCCCCACAGAATGGAGCGATGTGATAAAGTGTTTTTTCTGCTGGCGCGTTCTCTTCGAAGGTCGAAAGCCAATTAGTTGCCGCCAATGCGAACTTGCGGTGTGCCGCCTCAGACATACCCTTTTGAAAAATGCTTTTCAGATTCACCATTGTGGCTGGTGAGATGTGGATATCAGAAAATTCCAGATGTTCTTTTGAATATTGGTATGGACAGAGCAGAAAGTATGGATTGCTATAGATAAGTTTGGATAGTAAATGATTACTGACCTTGACCAAAGGTCTATTCTTACTCAGACCCTGAAGAATGCCAACGTTATCCCTGGCATTCTCCCAGAATTTGAACCCAAGTTCTCTCTTAACGTCGGTTCCTTCCACCTCCATTACGTTGAGTTTCCCACACAGTGACTGCTTCCTGTAGGTCACATTCTCTGACGGAATTACTCTCGACACTGGAGCTACTATCAAGAAGAGCCGTGAGTTTCATCCGCTTCTCTACAAATTCTCTTCTCACTGTAACCTTAGACACGGCTAGCGAACCGAAATGGTCGATCAGCGGAGCCACAGCTGAAGAGCTGAAAGGCAAAGCGTTTACGATCTTCCTCGTCGACCCAGATGCTCCCAAGCCTGAAGAGCCTACTGTCTCTCAAGTTATCCACTTCGCCCAGACGGACTTTGTCGTCCAAGAGGACTTGACTCTGATCAACACGGCTGCGCCGCTCACTCCCTACCATGGTCCCAACCCTCCTGCTATCTCGTCTGCTCATCGGTATGCTGTCTCCATTGGAATTTAATCCTATAAGAATGCCTCCTTTTGTCAGCTATATCCCCGTCATCTACGAGCAGACCTCTGGAATTGGATCCATTAAGGCTCCTGCTGACTTCCCCACAGACTGGAGCGACGTTATGAAGCGTTTGTTCTTCAATGTGAACGAATTCTCGTCTAAGGTCGAAGGCCAATTGGTTCTGGCTAGTGCGAACTTGTGGTATACTGCTCCAGAGGAGGCTGTTTGAAAGGTGTTTCTCAGACACTTTGTGGCTGATGAATCGTGGATATCAGGCAGTGTCAGAGTCTTTGATTATCAAATCGAAGCTTTGGTTACTACATATAAGTGTTTGGAAAGAAAAATGCATAAGATATTTAAGTCAAGGGAAGACGAAATAAGGTACTTGAGAGTGATGCTGTCCACCTAATAGCCGACATTCACAATCTTGCCTCGCCATTTGGGATAGTCTTGCAGTATAACCGTGGAGATAAAGTGTGCGACATCCTGCCTAGAGACTACATAGCCTCCAAGTTCGTCGGTGCTGGCTCGGTAGGGAGCCTTCGATTTCTTAGGATGGTCAGCTTTGCCTGCGGGGAGAGGTGAGACTGGCTGGATTTAGGCAGAGAGGATGGGAATCAACTACGTACAGTCACCGTCTGTCAAGAATGCAGGTCGAACGACAACAATATCATGCAAGGATCCGGGGACCGGCATCCCTTGTCGTTCCTTCCATCCAGCACCCATGATGTCATCTCCAGGTTCTCCATCTTTCTCTGCATTCCAAGGTCGAGCAGTGAAGTGAGCAATAGCGCGTTCCATCCCGACCTTGTCGCGATGGGGAGCGGCAAGAAGCCAGCTGTAGACCGGCTTGAGCAGAAGGGGAAGCGAGTCATGAGAGGTCTTGGTGAGACCAGTCGATGAGACACAAATGAATTTGGCATCGATGCAAGACGCAGGACGGGATGCGAGAACGTTGAGGAAGGACTGTGTCACGAGGTTCTCAGGGGTGAATATCATTCCTTTGGTTAGGTGGAATTCGGGTGTGCCACCTGACAGGAAACGCAGGTTAGGAAATCGGCAGCCACTACTTGAGGAGATGTCACATACCAACACAAAAGAATAAAAAGTCAATATGGCCCCTTTCTAAGGTAGATTCCCATCCGCGTCGGCAATCATCCTCACTGAGAGCATCGCCCTTGATGAGGAAGGCCTTCCCTGCTGAGACAAATTTCTGAATTGTTGTGTTCGTGTCCATGGAAGATGGATTGCGAAGGAGGAATGTCACTGTAGCTCCTGCCTCTTTAGAAAGCTGTTAGACGTCAAGAAGTTAGACGAGTGAATGGGGAACGCACTGAGCAGGCGAACAGCAGCGTAGTAGCCAGTGTTGCGGGAAGCACCCACGGCGTAAACATTCAAGTTAGACATGATGAGCGAAGTGTAGAAGTGTTTTTGTCTTGTTGATTGATCTCAAAACTCCCTAATAATCACTTGCTTTTAAGGGAGTTGCTAAGTGCTTCACTGCTCCGCTATGTGCGAAAAGCGCACATTGGAGGGTTTCCAAGCCAGCCGGTCGCTAGGGTAAGCGTATTTGCATCGCAGATTGTCTGGTATACTGCATCGAATATACGTCGGGATATATGTGCAAAAATGGAGATGAAGGATGCTGTTTGACTTTGGCAACCTAAGCGCTCGGAGACTAACTTGCCCGTGAAGGCTTAGGGAGCGTGTGCGTCTCGTATTTGGCCAATTAAATGTCTACCACTCGCATAATCATATTAACACATGTTATTCCTCTCCATTATGTTTCAAACTGAACCCTGACACCGAATTTCCTTTGTACAACAGCGAATAATAGAGTGATATTTCCCTGTCTTATGATTTCCTACCTTACGCTCTTATGCACATCCTCTTTTTCTATTCTTGTTCTTTCCTCGCAATCTGCTGAAGCAAAACTCCGGTTCCTCTCGCGGCCAACTGTTCTATAAAACAAATTCTATTAGTTGTACACTCAACTAGTTTGGCACAATGACCAAAGTAAACGGAAACTCACTAAAATCCGCAAATCCCTTGCAAGAGCTCCAGTACAACAATGGTTTCCGCTTGAGAGCATACTGTGGGCAGACAAGGCAAAGTATCATCCCAAAAGACCTTTACGCTGCAGATGCATTCCCAATCTTGCGGAGTACATCCAGAGTCAGCAATTCCTTTCTCGAGACAGGAAAGGGAGCAGCCTAAACATGGAGAGTTCAAGAGGAATGATCGGAATAGAAAGCTTTCGAGTAACGTACTTGGAAATTGAGCGGAGACGAGTATGCCAGACGCAAGCAAAGTCAGCGCTGAAATATGAAGTTTCATCTTGCGAGGGAAGTAATGGATGCTCTGTGAATACTTCAATGGTATGGTTTATATAGGTGTCTTCGACATCGAAAGAGCGTTTGGTCAGGCACCCGGCCATTCATTGTCAATGACAGACGTGAAACTGAAGTTCTCCTGAACTGGTGAGAAGAGCCTGAAATGAATATCCATGCCTGTAGAAAATCGGATATTCCAAAACAAAATACTCGCTCAAAATCGCAAGAAAGAGATCCTTTTTGTTGACAAGCTGATTATCTCTTCAGAGGCGTTCACAACTAGAGAACAAAGTCAACTCGAGCACGCTCACGTGCATAGAGATTCCGCCTGGCAGATGTGAGTTGTCCAGTTTCGGTCAAACATGCCAATGCTGGACTTCAGGCGGATGGGAACTGTCTGAGTCGACGAAGCAAAACATCCCAGTTCTAAATGATCAAGTGAAGCTGGGGTGCCTGACATTCTTCTGGTCATAAGGCTTTATCACACATGGTGCAGAAGTAGTTCGAGGAAAAATCCAATTGAGAGGCCTGAAATTTGGGTGGATGATCTGACGTACTCGCACTTCCACCGGCACTGAATTCTCAGGTTGAATAAATTTGATGGACTTCACACTATAAATCACATATTGTTTATCGAAAATCGACAGAAGTGGTAGCGGGTGTCCTCTGTTTTTTTACGACGCGTTAATTGGTCAGGGTGCCTTCGCAAAGACTCAAAATATCAGCGCTTTCAAGCCAAATGAAATCCACCTCTCAGTTAGAAACGACAGGGAGCTTCCCAGAATGCTTGAGAATAATGCTTTGCGCCCCCTTCAAGCAAGCATCACAAGTATGAACAGGAGCATAATTAGCTCCAACTTTAATGTGAATCCAGTCCCTAATGCCTTTTGGAGTTGCCTTCACTTTCCTGTTGGCATCCATCGACCCTATGGACCGACAATGCTGGTAAGTACATGACCACAATGGCCGGGACTCAACACTGACAAGTTCCCGCTATAACTCCTGTGGTAATCGCTGCTGCATGATCGGTTCCATACTTGTAATCGTAAGATTGTGCCGATGGATTTCCTGGAGTATTGACTGCAACTTGAATCCTGCTCCCAGGAGCCCACACATCGACACACTAAAATATATCAGCAACGTAGAGATTCCGAAGGCAAAATAGACGTTTACATCTCCTCTGCTGGAAAATGTTGTGTCCGCATCCCATTCGTTTGCAGCACCAACAATGAGCGACAAATCCGTAGGGTCAGCATATCGCAGCGGACGAAAAGTCTGTCCAGGTGGTTGGAAACACTGGCAAACATGAGCGAAGACTGAGGATAATGCTTGAAAGGACTGACGTTGCCCATTCCATCGTCTCCGGCTGCAAAAACCTACAACGAACAGACACATAAATGTAACAGCTCCCTGGAGATAAATAGTCACGTACGAGCACGAGGCCTTCTTGAGTTGCCTAAGGCTCTTAGTTTGAAAATGTGGTATAAGTTCACAAGAAGACTTACTTCTTCTAGCAACTCACTCCACTGCTCAATAACTTCATTTGAATAAAATATAAGCCGCCGGCTAATGTTGACAATGCCTTTCTTCGTTTCAGGAAGGTGGGGTGCTATTTTCTTGAAATGAATTAACGCCTTTCTGAAGCCCGCAATGATGCGAGACATGACCACATCCTGATTTGCAGGTGTAAGGGGAGAGTCGCAGTCATCGCCGCATACCTAGGGTATATATCAATGAATACGTTCAACTGACCAGAGCAAGAATTTCGTGCCTTTATCGATATGAGATGGGCCATGGGTGCTACACCAACGCGTTTCCCAACAATGAGAGAAGCCATTTGTGTCTGTCACGAAGTTAAGTACCCGTGATGCAAATAGCCAATATGCCACTCACTCCATGACTTGAGGGTGAGCTGTCGCCGGCGGCCTTTGGTCTCTGTGAACGTGTATTAACGAAGGACAACGAAACCTTGAGCACAGAATGAAGCTAACACCAGGAAGACCATCAACTAACAATGGCTTCTCGAAAATAGAGTTAGAGAATTCTGGATGCTGCGTGTTAACACCGGAATCCAGAAGATAGACCTAGGGCTAACACGTGAGTAATTTTACTGGGAGAACTTGGAAATATATACGATGACACGTTCTCCATTAGAACTCGGTTTCCCGGCAGGGACGTCGTACTTAGTAGGGAGTTGTGACCCGACAGTTGCAGTCGAAGACAACGCGAGGAAGTGCCTGAAACGGGTAAGAGATACAAAATGCTGTCGCAAACATGGTGAGAGAATTACCACGGAGAGTTTTTTCGTGTCCCAGAGTACATATGAAAGACATTTTGGGAGTTTAAATCGAAAGAGGGATTCAGAGAAATGAGGGGCTTCATGGGGTTCTTCGCAAGATAGACACCAGCGCCCTCTCTGATAGACAAGAGAGGTTCGACAACGTTCAGGTGCTGCCGAATTAACAGATTCTTCCAATAATCCCGACTATTGTCCCCTCCATCAAAGTCGGGGGATGTCACTATTACGCGAGGTAAGAAATTTGGGAACATGCAAGAGTGCTGAAGTACCTGCTGCAGCGAGAAGACCTGTTATAATGCCGGCGGCCTGTGAAGTCCCATCCCACAGGGCTCTTCCTGTCGGAGATTTCAGAGAGGCAGAAGTCAAACGAGTCCCCGGTGCCCAGAAGTCGATGCACTATAAAATAGTGATCGTAATTGGAGCGATAACTTGCAAAGAAAAGTCAAAACGCACCGATCCTCTATTGGAAAAGCCGGCGATTTCGTTGAATTCATTTGTTGCACCTACAATAATCTCACGACCTTTTTTGATGCGAGTGCTGCCTGGTATGGGAGACCGACCCCGTACATCTTCATAGCACTGTTTGATTTTAAGATACTCTCTGGCGTTCATTCCCTATGATCTTACCGAATTTGAGCCTTGATTACCCGCAGAGTTGATCTTGGGGGAGAATTTCACAAAAACGAAAGAAATATAGTAAAAACATACAACTAGGAGCCCTAAATTCGTTGCCTATATCCGTTAGCAGTGGCAATTTAGCAATAAAATCTGTACCCACCTCTTCAATTAGGCCAGGTACTTCTGCGCCTGGGCCACTCTTAGCATAGGACAAAAGTTGACTGATGTTAATAATTCCATGCTTGGGTTTCGGGTCACGGCTACCCCAATCCCGTATTACCATTCGAAGGGCTTCGGCGTTGGCTCGTTGAAATCGAACAATGCCAGAAGGTGATAAATCATTGCAGGTGTCTTTGTTGCAAATCTGTAACAAAATTTTAGCAAAATAAGGCGGCGAGGGCTGTAATAATGATCACTTTGATTGAAACCAGCTTCGCAAACGGCGCAAACCCGAGGTCCTTTCCCGCAATGAGAGCGGCGATTGAAGTCTAAAGACGTAAGCATATGGATTGGCTGTTTATATAGCTGCGCTTACTCCATGACCATCCTCAGGATAATCATCCCCCGAAGGGTTTGCATCCTTTCCAATGCTAGGAGCTTTTAGTTCTTCAAGCCCGTCCGCAGTATTCAAATTGGCAAGATCAGGGTGGTTCCTCTCGACCCCTGTGTCAATGAGATAAACCTAATAGATAAAATAATTAGTGGATAACGAGAGTCAAATCATGAGGCATAGAAATTCGAACGATGACGTCCTTGCCTGGTTGGTCAGGCTTTTCTGGTTCCTCCCAGTCAGACGTCAATGGTGTAGCGGCCCCAACGGGGGTGCGACTACTGATTGCAGCAAGATGCCTTGGGGGTTCGTTATAACGAAAGGAGAGAAATGAAGAAAACTGCATGGGCGTACCAAGGTGCATCATCGCGAACCAAGGAATTGGAACGGTTTCGTCGCAAGCTTGGGGACGCTGAACAGCCGGACAGAAAAGAATGAAAAACTAATAAAGCGCAAGGCCGCCAGAAGAGCATGGTGATGGCAGGAAAGAGAAGTTGAAACAGGGTGGGGGCGAACATCTTCTTAACCATTCAGATTCCGGTGTTGGGATTTTCCCGGTCAGGATCTTTGACTGGACAGAGTTGTGAACGGAGCGTTGGGATCAAGCAGACAAGACGTCGTTCTATTTTTCTGTTATAATCGACAAGGTGTATCAACACCAGGGATAGGCGAACCCAGGGATACAACATGGTGGTTGAAAGGCAAACAGAACATCTTGCTTCTGATCATCACCCATACCTTTGCTCATTATTTTGATACTTCCACGCCCTTTATATCCCCTTAATATGAAATAGTTGAAGAACCTGTGATTGTATTTGAAGAGTCGTCTCAGTACAGGGCATCGCCATTTCTTTCTTCAACTCCTGCACCACGCCACCCATGACTCTGGGGCGATGTGTTACTTCCCCGGCCCTACCGCATCTGTTTTTCAACAATTGATGACGGAAAATGAATGCTAACCCAACACTCAGGATAATGTTCAAGTTATTCCTTCACGTTCCGCTACTTCTCTAGTGCCACCACCAACAGAAGTATTCTGGGTTTCCTCAGCTCACAGTTACGAATCCGGGTTCCGCTGGTATGACTCTGGAAGATGCTGTCGTTGAACCGTCTTTTTGGGGACGGGGACCGCGTCTTCTCGTTATGTAAAAAAATCTTATCGATTATCAAAACACGAATTCTCGGGTTCGTCTAATCCGCCTCTCTCGATTGGTAGGATGACTAAGCTTTTACCTCTTTTCATCTTAGGTGAAGCGACAAGAGCAGCTCATCCTCTACTGTCTACGGGAGTTGTCCTAGTCTTGCTGGGTTGGGCGACGACAGTGAGTATAACACCATTAGCCCAGGCGCCTTCGTTAAGCCTGCCATAATGAGCGACAAGATTGAACAGTCGAGAGGTGACGGGAGCCTTTCCTGGTCCTTGCTTTAATCTTGGTTCTACCTATGGCTGAGGTTATCGGAAGGGTGCTCCTGGTTTTGGACCTCCTACTCTGTCTGCATCTTCTGGCCTCGTCCTGACTCAGAAGAGTCTTCCTCGGTTGTACGCTCAATGTTCTGTGTATCCTAACGAAGGAGATATTTCTCAGTCAGATCCTTGCGCAGGAACCGCCTCATCGTTCATGAAATTGTTGATACTTTGGGTGAGCAAACGACGTGATGCCAGAGGCTGTACCATCCAGCGGTCATTATATTTAGTTCCTTGAAAGGAAGGCTTGGAACCAAACATATTCGTATATGTGCCCAAGAGCCGAGTCGCCATCATCCCAAGTAAACCACCTTCTAGATATGTCATGATTGCATTCATTCTAGGTACGTTTCTTAGCTGAGATCCAGTTTCCACAACGTTAGCATTCACTTTTTTTGAGAAAAAGTGTATGTTTCGCAATCTCATGGGTTAGCCGGTGTCGATTGTCTTTGGAGCGTGTCGAGAGGCCATGTGAATGATAGCACTGTGACCGTATGACACACTCCGAACTATGCGGTTTAGAAATGTTTTCGAGGAGAATTTGGCTGGTGACAGTCAGTACGTCCAGAGCAAGTCGTTAACAATCAGATCAACGGCTATTTTACTACTTTGAAATGCCATCTCTGAAGGCCATCAGCCGTGGCTAGCAAATACACCATAAGGCGAAACTTGTTTAACTTGAAAAAGGGTGCATTGGGTCGGTGCTACTGGTACTACTTGAGTAGATGCCATATTTCTCTCCCCTCATCACCATGATTAAAGGGGTAAGTGGAAGGAACAAACAGTTGGATAGGAGTAATAAGACAGAAACTAAGTTTTATGTAAGTATATGTAGTATATGCAGGTACAAATACCCTCAACTGCACCAGCTTGTCGTCCACTCGAGACCTTCCACTTTCTCCTCGATCTCAAGGGATTTTCGCAATTCCTTATCCTTTTCACCTTCTTCGAAGCATACCTCTATTTTCCACGGAGTCTCAAAATTATTCGCAGGGCGAAGCTTGGTTGTGAAATGTAAATCGAATGTTTTCATTCTGTCCTCCTCTTTAGGGGGCTCGATAGCATTGACGTCGCAGTGATATTTCTTCATGCAGTGTTCGGAGACGACGAGAAGCGCACGATCAAATTGATGTTCCGCATTCCAGCCACCGTGCGGTTGCATCTCAGGAGGTGGTGGATCACGAATCGCAGGGGAAATCCGAACTGCCCATTCCAAAAGCTGAGCCTCATGGAATCGGTATCCTCCCACAACTTGTGGATACTGCCAAAGAAAAAATGAGGAAACGTCAAAACTCAAAGTGAGCACTGGAAACTTGCATGCATTTGGTGTCGTGCTCGCAAATGATGGTTAGACGAAAGTGTTGTACTCGAGTGACCTCGAGTCACCGCGATCACGATTTGATGGAGGGCCTGTTCTTTGGTCCAGTTGCTTCCTTGACTGTTAACATCGCCCGCTGAGGCTCACAGCATAACTTACTCAATATATGACTCTACTGTGAGTCCTGCCTCGTCTATCTTTAAATTCCTACAAGACTATAGTAAAACACAGTGACCTATGCCCCAGTCTTCCACCGACAAGACCAACTTTGAAAGGATATCACGTCTTGCAGAGCGTGGATAATTTTGAACCCAGAGTGGAGAATAAAGGAATATTGCTCACACTACATTTAATCAGTAAAGCGTCACCGATCTTGCGGGCAGCTTACTTATCCAGAGTCCTTCAGAAGGAGGCGCGCCGATCCTAATAGATGGTTCCATTGCAGAATGTAAGGAACCAATAGCATTGCGACAACGAGGAACGAGGATCGAGCACCAGAAGGTTCAATTGGATCCACTTCTAAGCACCAGGGCTTCCGCATGGCTTTCAAGTTTTGTAGACAAGTCACAAACAGCGGTATCCTCTATAACCTTCACAATAAATTGTCTTTCAACTCTCATTCACAAGGTCTGCTGATGCGAGAAGTGGCATAATTATGGCTACAATTTGGAATGCTTATCAGTTCAAGAAACTGCAGAATCCTTGAGGGTCACCGCAAAGGCGAGAATCAAGCACTCCTTACTTGGTATTCGGCAAATCCCAGATACAGGTATCGAGATCATGCTGTGGTATATCTTCTATATCATGATACAGCCCTAAAGATCGATGAGAATAGCCTTCGTAGGCCCTGGGAAGCCATTACCAAGAACATCATTCGATTGGAGGCTTTCATCGAAGACCGGTACGGACTATCCATTATCCTGCTAGACTAGAAGCCCTGAACTATTCAGGACGTAATGGTCGATATTGTGTGAACCCCAAAGAGAGATAGCGGAATCTTGAGAGCCCAGAGACTCTATTGTATAATAAAATGAACTTGGTCGCTCGGACATATGATACCATGAACTTTTTAACCAAAGAAGGCTTTGCACAATAAAATCCTCTATAAATGGAATTGCAAAGCCTCACCCGTCTTGTGCGCGTCATGTGTCCCCCAAATCAATTTCCTTTGCACCCTTTGTCCTGTTGGAAGAAAAATGAGCGGTGGACAGGTGCATTGTATAATAAGCTTCGAGTTATTGATAGATGACCCTGCTTTTTATCAACCAGCTTTGAAAAGTCTGGCTAGTATGATTATGAACGAGAACAATCTAAAAGAATTGTAGCATTGAAGGTTAAATGTTAGCATGTACAACCGAATAGCGTGCTCATATGCTTCTTTGAAGGCCAGTCTATACCATAGGCCTTTTGAAACCGTTATGGCCGCCTCCATAATGGTGGGGCACTTAAGCTTAGCATACTTAAGGAGGGTCCCGGCGATCCAAGAAATGAAGCACTAATGCATTTCAGACACCCCGAGCTAGCTAGTACTCCTACTGTGAGTCTTTCGAGCAGTAATAGATATCTCATATATAAATCTCTCCATTGTTATTCGAGCCCGTAACTGTTGCCCATTCTCAGCGATCCATACAAAAATGCAGGATTTGCGCTTCTTCGTAAAATGGTAAATAGCATCCTGTACACCTGAATGTCAAATGTTTGATACAAGATCTTTCTGCAGAGAAATAAGCTTCTTACCTACCTCGTCCCTCTGAGCTGGCCAAGCCTGCTCAGCTAAGAATTCAATATTGATTCACCAGAAGAGTCGGGGAAAAAAGAATGGTGCATAGAAGCGGCCTCTGGTCTTGAGAATCGGCTGCATTTATATGCTTGAACCGTATCTTGAGACAGGTACAGGACCGACCCCAAACCTGAGCAGACCCTGACGTTCTGGACGTTCTTGACCGGTACCGTAGTCAGGGGTTCTGCGGTATGCCTTTTAGTGCCATGGTGGCGGGGAAGCCACATTTATCGTCCATCCCAACCTCCCTCTACCGCCATGCAAGGCCTTGGCGTAAATGTGCCTAGCATCGTTGCGAGGCACTGGAGTTATATTGTTGGCGGTCTCGTGCGTTGTTTTCTTGCTACTTGCCATCATTACCTCACCTTCAATCACGAACAGATTGTCCATTTCGTGTTCAACCGGTTCGAACCACGAACCTTCAAGACAAGATTTGCGCTCCTCTTAGGGACTCCCATTCTTATTTCCCTCCTTACCCATGGCTTTCACCCGCTGGCATCACTCGCAGCCATTAGCATCCAGAATACATGTCTCGTCATATCACTCATTATTTACCGCCGCAACCCCTGGCATCCTTTAGCAGCCCATCCCGGACCAACTCTCGCTTCAATTACTAACTTATGGATGGCTTACCAAGTTTCTGGAGGAAAAAGACACGCCGTTCTGAGAACGCTTCACGAGAAGTATGGGACCCATGTACGAATTGGTACGCTTTTTCTTCTTTCTCTTGACTTTAATTATACCGTCCTGAACATTATTTAGGCCCAAACATGCTTTCTATTGTGGATGTAGACGTTGTTACAAAATTGTTGCACGACCCTCAAGTACCTCGGAGCACAAGTACGTCAAGGAAACCTCCCTCGATGGTTGTTAGTGCTAATAATCTTGACAGGCTACAGGACTCTCGAACCGGACCATATGCCTGGCCACATTATTAGCAGTCGATCTATCAACGCGCCCAACCCTCTCCAGACTCACGCCAAGAACAGGGAAACTTGGAGCAAAGGGTTCACCTCTGCTGCTCTGGAAGACTTCAATGTACCCCTCTTCAATCGTTTGGCCCAGCTTCTTGAAGAGCTCAAAAACAGGGCGGAATCTCGATCAGAAGTCGACTTGGATGAGTGGTTCAAGTGCTTTATGTACGTCCATGCTTTTGCATTTGTGCTTTAGGCTAACTTCTCTCGCAGCTGGGACTTTATGGGGGATCTTGTTTTCGGTGGAGGCTTTTCAATGATTCAAGACGGCGGGGACAAAAGTGGTTTCAGCGCAATTCTTGAAGAGTCTTTGGTGTATGGACTCATCCCCTCCCTAACCGAGTGTAATTTGAATCTGACTACTATTTTACAGGGCACAAACGCCTCTAGTTTATATGCCTTGGATCAACAATGTTATTCCATATCTCGCTGCACTTGGAGATGGGCAGCGCAAGATCCTCCAGTTCGCCGATAAATGCATACTTGAACGGAGTCGTCGGCCTCTGGCCTTCAAGGATCTATTTTACTTTTTCGTATGCGACCTAGCTCTTTCTGAAATTTCTTGCTTTAGTCTAATGTCTATTAGGCGAAGGAAGAAGAGCCTGAACATTTACGTCCTTCCAAAGCTGCCATAGTGAACGATACCTTCATAGGAATCGGTGCCGGTGCAGATACCACTTATCTTACGCTTAGCTTCCTCTTTTTCTTCCTTCTTTCTCACCCTGATAAGCTGAGAATGCTCAGAGAAGAGATTGATTCCCTGGAAGAAGAGGAAGCTTCCAACCTGTCCCGGGTGGCACAACTTCCGTACTTAAATGCTTGCATGTAAGTGACCAGTTAATCATTACTCGCAGTATTAAACCTATTATGTAGCGACGAAACTCTCCGTCTCGCCCCTCCTATCCCCACTCAAATGAGTCGTGCGCCCTCAAGCGGCTCAGGAAAGATTATTGCTGGACGGTAAGAATTTATGTTGTTCGTTGAATTCCGCCTTCTTGATAGCTTCGATTAGCTATGTTCCCGATGATACCACGGTTTATATTTCGAGTCTCCTCCTTGGCAGAGATCCTCGCTACTTCTATCCAGAACCAACAGCCTTTTTGCCTGAACGATGGTTGGCTACCGAGAAAAAGGCTAATCCAGATATAATCCACAACACTCAAGCATTTATCGCATTCTCTACTGGCGTAACGTCATGCTTAGGTTGGTTCCCAGGTTCTTTCCCCATGATATTTGGCATGATTCATAAATTTTACCTCCAGGGAAACAGCTTGCATACCGTGAGCTGAGGTTGGCAACCGTCACCCTCCTTCGAAATTTCAATATGAAGCTAGTTTTGAAAGACGGTGTAGCAGGACCGCCAGGTATTGATGAGCTGTTGTTCGAAAGAATATCAGATTGGGGGACATTCAATCTTGGGAAAGGGCTCATCAAAGTGACCTTGGAAAATCGTGTTTGAATTTACTTGACAGATTTATTTTACCGGGGAACTACCTCGAATATACCAATGAAATGTCTATGAAAGTATGGCATCTTGAGTTGTCTTAGTCATGAACTTGGCGATCTGAATGGTATTGAGGATTAGTTCCTTTCTCGGGCAACCTTCTCCCTAGACACACGGGTTTCTTGGGCAAAATAAGGCAACGTCATTGAGTGGGTTTATGGCGATGAGGGCTCGGGCAAGAAACTTGGTCAATTAGAGATCCGACAAGTTCAGGTGGTTCTATACTCCCTCTGTGTCTTTTCGGGTTTTCCTGGCCACAACATATCCTATCTCATCTCAGTATCTATATTCCACACACCGTTTCCCTTACGTGTCTTATATACGGCCACATACAAGGCGTTATCCTTCTCCAAATGTGGCTCCCCGTAAATCGTAAGGCTTGAGGGATACACATGTTATATGTGACGCATACATGTTCCGCTATTTGAACTGTACATAAAACAAAATCAACGTCCTCTGAATACAGAAATATCATAACATATCCCTCAACGCATTTCATCAGCTCCATTACCTTCCTCAACTGCCTTGGCTCCAAAATTCAATTTAGGACCTCTGGGTTTCGGGCTCATTTTGGGCAATACCCACGTCGGATTCCTTCCCAAACCGCTAGCTCCTTCTGAACCTGGAGGAGCAGAGGTCGCACTTCCTGACGGTACACCCAACGTCGACGAAGGGCCAGCAGCTGCGACAGGAGGAATTGACGGACTTCCTGCTATATCCGATACAGACTCGCTAGATGGACCTCCACCGATTTTAGGAGGACCACCGTTGCCACCACCAAAGACGGGGAGATCATCTCCTGCTGCAGGTGGTGGAGAACTTGGCAGCGTCTTGTTAAGTTTAGGCGAGACAGGTGTCGCCTGACGGGGCGGAATCGAAGCCACCACAGGTGATGAACTTCTCGGTGGCCCATCCGAAAGCGAAACACCTCCATATCTTCCAGCAGATTTCGGTGGAGATTGTCCTGCAGCCCCGCTATATGCAGGTGACGCGACGCGTTGTTGATTAGCTGGAGGGGACTGAGTTCTTGGGGGTCCTCCATATCCACCATAAGGCGCAGGGTGTAATTGCTGGTGCTGCTGTTGCGGAGATGACTGTGGTTGTTGAGGTGTTCCAACACGAGGAGCCTGAGCTGGTGAACCCGCTCGCTGTGTAGGTCCATCGTTGAGTGAAATACCTCCATAAATGCCTTGCTTGCTATATGGCGAACTTCCTGCCATGGACCCACCACCTGGTTGAAGGGCAGCCGGTGCACCTCCGCTGCTTCCAGGTCGTAAAATCGCTGGCGCTATGCCACCAGTGTACGGGTTGGGAGGACCTGATGTCGACGACGGACCGTTCGCGTTGTTAGATCCGGGATAAGGGAAGGAATTCTGTCGCACGGGCAAATTCTCACCAGGATATGGCAATGATGGCTGACGCTGCGGCTGTTGTTGTTGAGGTTGGGCAGATTCATTACCGCCTGGATATGGCAGCGAAGGCTGACGCTGTGGCTGCTGATGCTGGGGCTGGCTAGATTCATTGCCGCCTGGGTATGGAAGTGAAGGTTGCCTCTGATGCTGGGCAGATTCATTGCCGCCTGGGTATGGGAGAGATGGTTGACGCTGTGGTTGCTGCTGCTGCTGGGGCCGAGCAGATGGATTGTCGCCTGGGTATGGGAGCGACGGCTGGCGGTCAACGCCACCTTGGGGTTGCGGTTGAGAGTCTCCAGGATAAGGAAGAGTGCTCTGGCGAGAGTCAGATTCTCCCGGATATGGGAGGGGCAAACTCGGCTCTCGGGCGGGTTGTCCAGGTTGAACTTGTGATTGAGGTTGAGGTTGAGCCTGGCCAGGAGAATGAGGTTGTGCGGTTGGGAAAGCAGGAGTTGGCGCTTGCTGCTGTACAGGGGAGGTAACAACCTGTTGGACCGGCGTTTGCTGCAATGCTGGTGAAACAGCTTGTTGAGGCTGCTGGGTGAGTTGAGTCTGAACCTACAAAATGAATTAAAAAAAGTTGAATATTTCCATAGCTTAAGAATACACACCGGATTTGCTTGAGCTGGCCCTTGTCCATTCACTGTCGCTTGTGTCTGCTGCCTTGCAGGCTGTTGCACGACAGGAGCTGGAGCGGCAGCGGGAGGATCACTAACACCTTCCACTCCCAAAAAGTAAACTGCACCAGCAGTATCCTTTCCACCCTTTGAGTAATAATCTGCCCAAGCTTGAACGTTGGGATCCGAGTACGACGCTACGAGGTTTTCGTAAGTAAATTAATAAATGAATGGGAAAACTCTTACCGTTCTTTACAAATGCATAAGGAGGTCCACCTGTAATGTGAGGTCGCAATTGGGTTTCTGCAGCGGTGGGTGCAGGAGTCGCGGCTTGTACTGGTTGGGTGGGCTGTCGTACGGGTTGGGCTTGAGAAGGTTGAGCTTGGGGAGGTTGTTGGGCAGGCGTTTGCGATACTTGCACTGGCCCCGCGCTAGGTGTGGGATACGGGGCAGCCCCGTAGGGCTGGGGTTGTGTTTGTTGAGAATAAGGAGCAGGACCTTGCTGAGGTTGACCGTATGGCGCTGGTGCTACTGCTGGTTGAGGTTGAGCCCCGGGAAGCTATCACCAGAGTAAGCAAAACAGAGCAAAATAATATTCGGGGTCATTCTCACTGGCTGAGCCCCATAACCGGGGTATGGTCCTGGTTGTGGGCCATGGGGTTGAGGTAGAGGATAGCCGGGCGGAGCCCCTCCGTAAGGCTGAGGTTGGCCATATCCTGGACCAGTCGCAACAGCACCAACTGCCGGTTTGCCATACTGATTCGCGGGTCCGGTATATCCAGGTGTTTGGGCTAGACTTTCTTCCATCATTTGTTCGAAGATAGTGCGAGCTCGGATGAAAGTTTCGTTCATTGAAACCAAGTCGGCGCGTTTCTGGGAGTACTTGTCGATTAGTCTGACAATCTTGGGGCGAAGGGTCATAGCTTCTCGGTACAATTCCTGTGAAAAGAAAAAGCGGTTAGTACAAGAGCATACGATGATGATGGACAAGGCTACTTGAATTTCTTCGTCATCTCCAAAACCGCCCTGAACTCCTCGTTGTTTGGGATCGTAGTTCCGAAGTAGTGTAAGCAACCGTTCAAGCGTAACACCTTTCAAGGACAGCATCAAACTCTATGAACGCGAGGGAAAAAAATAGAGAACAACGACCTTCTTTAAAGACGCCAACCTCTTCCTTCCACTCACTCTCCATTTCTTCCGGTGTGGGATCTGGCATAGGCTCAACATAATTCACCGGGAAAATACCCGTTCGCCCCCTTAGTTGGCCTCTCCACCAGTCCTTATAATTGCGATCCACAACCTTGATGATGTCGCCTTTCTCAAATCCTAATTCGCCCTTCTCGGTACTCTCGAATGTATGCAGTGCCCTGACTCGCATGACAAGTCCCATGGGGTTGGCCAGAATATCAGCCATTGGGGTCTTGGGGGATTCAACTTCCAGCGAATTTCGCTGCGTACTTTGGATAGGGCTGTGAACTTGTTGATCACTGAAGGAACTTGAGCTCGGAGTTGGCTGGCTTGGAGTGTATCCCGAAGAATAAGCTGCAGCGCGAGAGCCTCCTTGGTCAGAATAACTGTTCGTCGCTGCTGCAGAGGAACTAGATCCTTCTCCTCCCCCGTAAGATGAGGCATAGCCGCCACCACTTCCGCGAGTTTCCTGCATACTGAGCTCAAGGACGCGCTGTAGCTCCTCCTCCTCTTGCCTGCGTGCTTCATCATCAGCTTCCATAGGTGGAGGGGACGGAGGCGGAGATAAGGTCATGTTTTTGGATCGGAGGTCTCGCGCGAGGTCGCCGAGAAGACCAGAGCCTCCCGCTTCCTCAAGTTCGGAACCAGGGTCGTCCATCATCTTAACCCACATGCCTACACTCTCGAGGGTACGCTTCTTGACCTTGGGATTCGTTGTGCGATCTTCGATGAGTCGTTCAAGGGTAGTCACAAAAGCTTTGCCTATGAAGAGCATTCAGCAACCACATCCGGGGAGGGGGATACATGCAAGACAAACTTCGAACTTCGACAGCGCCTTCCACTCCACAGTTCTTCGATATAGCCTCAACCACACTGAGAGTGTACAACTGAACATTAGGATTACGATGGGTTAATCGACGAGTCAGCGCGGCAAGTGCCTGCAGGGAGCAGAGTAAGCATCGTCATTAGGACACGAAGTGATCAAGGCAAGGAGAATAGAAGACCGCAAACTATCTCGCAAGCAGACCAGCGGAAGGAAAATATTTACTTGTTGGGCTTCACTTTCTCTGTCCTCTTTGGTTGACTTGCCGCTAATCCGATCACAGAGCTCGAGAATCAACTCCCAGTTCTCAGACGTGAGGTTCTCAGATGTGCATTTTACTGAATAACAAAAAGAAAGTTGAGTATAGAATCGAAGAAGGAAAATCCCATTGGCAACGCACCGACGATATCGTCGTACGCATTCGTTGTACCACCAAACATCTTGGTAGAGTCGGCAGAGTAATTGAGGGTATTCGGGTCAATTCAAGCGATGTATTTATCGAGGGTAGCTTGCGACGAGGTTTCGTAGTCAAAGGTGGCCGGCCATCGTTAGGGTTAAGATGACGCGATGGCTGTAAGGAAGTAAAGAGTCTCGGCGCTTGCGAGAATTCAGCTTCCCTCCCACGTTCTTCCTGCCCTGCGCAGTGCACAGGTTTTTTAGTCTGATGTGCTCACCGCCCCATTCGCAATTGGCTTGTCACTTTTCCGACCTGTGACCTTGTGATCTCACCTGGGACTGACCTTCTTAAGCGGTAGGACCTCAGTGTTGACCATTGAGCTTGTAACTATCTGAAGCAGTACCACCCCAAAACCATGCTCCAGTCTTCCGATTTCCCCTTCATTGAGGCTCCTGGGACAAACCTTATGCAGTCCAGGATGGATTCGATCAATTCTCTCCTTTATTGATATTGATTTCAATTTACACGATCACGAGACTTCTGAGGACCATGATCTCTCTTTTGTTGAAGCCACACCCAAAGACCTCGATATATATCAGCTAGGTGTCGGCACCCTCATCCTCTTCCTCCCGATTGCAGTTATCATTTTCTCAATCAGGGCTTTCTTTTGGCGGAGAAGGCTTCGAATGCTCAGGCTGGCCTCGAACCTTGGCGTGAAAGAAAGTCACATGGCGTGAGGTTCGTCTTCTTCGATCTTCATCCCTCAATTGATAGCTAAAGCACGACTATAGCTCTATTTAACGCGGAAACAAGTCCTCCGAACCTAACGAATTCCTTGATCGTGCCCATTTCGAGTTCCATCCTGAAACATCCCATTCTAACTTTCTTGACCCTTTTGCTCAAATTCTCCCTTATTCTCTCTTGAATCTTGCTACATACCCTATTATATCAATTTTTCATACCCAAGGATCTCTCAGCCACAAGATTAACGAACAACCTTGCCTCGCCCAGACCACAGTGACTAAGAAGCCATTTTCTGCTGTCTTTATTGAAGGGGGCCACATTCTAAGAACAAACATGATCTGGTTAGTATATTTAACTGTGTTCTTTTGCATGTGTTATTGAATATGGCACAGATCTAGGACCCCAGCAACAAACAAGATGAACCTCATTTTAAAACATTTTCTACTAGTACTAGCCAAGACACAAAAAATAAATAATCATAATGTATGTCCTCCTACCCGGTTTCTTTCAATAAGTGACTGCTACCCTAAATGGGCCTCACCAAGAAGTCAACATGTGGATACACGCTTCTTGACGAGAGGTATCTGATCAGCAACGCTCCTAGCCTCCCGCATAAGTGGATTGATCAAGCTACAGTAGCCCAGCGTATTTTGAGAGTTGACTGCTATGTGGTTTAGTGTTGGGTCGCTTAAACTGGTAGGTTATATTTTGATTTATCATTGTTCTGCATGCTCGCGTGACTTTCTAGTATGAAAGATACTCCAGAAGTCAGCCTCAAACAGCTACTGATAGACTTTACTTGGTTCTCTATTGATAAGTGTGTCTAACTTCTCTTATTCAGAGTACCTCATCCCACTGCAGCCATACGGTAACACTCTCCAAGAACCTCTCAGTATCATTGTAGTCAATACGGCCAGTTTAGGCGGAATGCCTGACTTGTGTCACGGTTATTGGCTTTCAGCGGCTGGGCAGACAGGGTGTGCGTCCCTTGGTGCGGTTTCAATGACAAATTATAGCGAAGGTAACAGACAAGTCGTTGCTGAATGGATACAGAAGATAACTGTGTATGAAGACATTGATGGTCACAATGGGGAACCATATTAGAGTTAGTGCGCTCTCCTCGACTTTTGGTTCTCAGTATGAGCGGATAAAATGATTGAGAACAATGCATCGCTTACACGTTCTTAATACAAGTAAATAGTAGTGGTCGCCTGTCATATAATTTCATCTCCAAAATCACAACATGAACCGCGTTATTTTGAATCAATTGAAAGTCCGAAAGAATTATTGCAAGTTTGCGTGGTATATGTATCGTATAATATGTTGTGTGTATATGTACTATGTGTGTATGCGTGTGAGTGTCTAAATGATGTCTAAAATATTAGGAGAAACAGTATTTCTATGAATTATACAGACGACTCTTTATCCGACACTGTTGGCTCCGAAGACTCAACAACTGTGTCTGTCCTACTAAGAGGCTCCTCAGCAGTAACTTTGTCATCATAGAAGACAGCAACGCTCAAGGCAGCTACAACAGCAATACCCAAGACGAACCAGAAGCCCGCTCTCCTCCCTTCGAAACTTGTCGACCCTGACTTCTGCTGCACGCTCAACTGAATTGATGTTACAGCGGCAGATCCAACTGCAATGCACCGTTGTACATGGCTCCGACAGTACCAGCAATCGCGGGTGGCGTCGACCGGAAATTTCCAATGTTACTGAACACATATGTGATCATGGTGCCAGCACTCCCAATTGCGAAAGCGGGGAAGACGTATGGCCAATACCGTTCTGGGCGGTCGGCTTGCGTGAGAAGAATAGTACCGGTGATCATGCCTGCATATCCAACGAGAAGGATGTATTTCACGGAAATGTATTTGGCAAGGGGAGAGGTGAAAGACATCGCGGCACCTGCAATCCCAATGGGGAGCATTCGAACAGCGGCCATGATAATCGACCATTGGTAGACTTCTTGCCAGTATGCAGTGAAGATGACAAACACTGTCACCCACCAGAAATACGGAACGAGAGCAGCGCCGAAGAGGACTGAAAAATTCTTGTAGAACCATGTTCGTGAGGGACTAGATACAAATTGTGAGTGAAATGTTCAGAGAAGCCCATTGAGGAGACACATACATGGCAGCACGTTCCTGAGGTAACCAGCTCTCATAGAAGAAGAATGCGACAACCAAGATAACAGCGATGACCAGGGGCGCTATCACAATAGCTGAGCCCCACCCAGATGTCGTCGACTCAGTAAGTGCGAGGATGAAGAGAATAATAACCACAGTGAGCGCAGCAACACCGGGAAGATCCATATGTTTGACACGAGTGGCGATGCTCTGCTCAGAGCCAGACACTGTCTGTTCTGGGATCATAGTTGCACCAATTACTGCGGCAGGCAGAGCCAGAATCGTAGCAAACCAGAAGACCCATCGCCATGACGCGTACTGAGTGAAGATAGCTCCTATGATGAGACCAAGGACTACAAGCAGCGTGTCAATAAAAAGATCTTTGTCGAAAGCGGAGAAGGCACTTACTGTTGCCAATGGCTCCGGTCGCACCAAATACACTGATAGCGCGACCTTGTTCTGAAGGTTCAGGGAATATCCTGACGATTAACGTCAACGAGGAAGGAATTGTCATCGAACCAGCTAAGGGATGCGGTCGGTTATGGACGAGAATGTCATAAAATCGAAGGAACTCACCAATTCCGCTTAATGCTCGAAGCACAAAGAGTGCAATCTTGTTGTTCATGAAGCCAGTAATGACGGACAGGGCCGAGAGAACAGTAATGCCAGTTACAAACGCGTATTTCGCGTTGAACACGTCGCTCAGCTTGCCGCTCACAAGGAGGAAAGCCGAGAACGTGAGCTGGAATGCGCTGACCACCCATGTAGATTCGGACGAGTTCACTTGAAGGGCAACGGCGAGAGACGGAATTGCAGCCATTAAGCTGGATACGTTGAAGACATCTAAGAACTGCGCTAAGCAGAACGCTGCTAATAGTACAAGTCGGCGGAAGTTCGATAGTTGTGGTGTCGCTACAGCTAGCTGCGATTTTGGTGACAGAGTAGAATTGGTACGGTCGATGATTTTATCGAACTTGGGTACATTCTGCGTGTCGTCGACGAGTGTGTCTGCCGGGGACAGGGGAATGTTCGAGGTCGTCATGTCGTCGAAAGGGAGGATTGGTGAGGGGAAGGGGAAGTGAGTTTCCTGCATCCAACCAAACACCCTTTTATATGGGAGACCGTTGATTCCTCAGCATTAGGGACACATATGGGACCGCGCTTTGAAATCAGTGACTCAAGCAACCTTCCAGCGAAAAAGAAGGGGCGGTTTTGCGGGATACGCCCGGAATTAGGAGAAATGTGTAAGCTTGGTCAGCCGAATGAAAGGCTGACTGAGCTCAAACCTGAACGATTCTTCAGCACCTTGGCAATGGATGCAGCAACCAGGAAGGATGTTACCATCAATGCTCATATATGAATAGCAGTCCACCGCAAGAATGCGCTCCAGTGCCAAACAGACGACCAGGAGACGATAACCAAAAAGCAAGGGTTGAAGATGACCCACGCCCGACCCACATTTTCCGCGGCTTGATCCCAACTTCAACCCACCGATATTTTTAACACTTGATAAGATAGGGAGCAGGCGCAGGTGTCGTCATCACATGTCCAGTGACAGGCGTTACGACAGCTAGCGGAGGGCGTAAGGTTGCCCACCAAAACCATTGTGCAAGCAGCAAACGAGCTTTAGTTTATGAAGGGGCTCCGTTAAGTCTTTCTAATGTGTACTGTCTAGGCCATGACGGAGTCCGAACTCGCGATTTCGGGGAGTTGGGCGCTGCACTGTCGTGGGAGGATGTTGTCACGCTCCCGCACGTGATGACGACACTTGCGCCTGCTCCCTATCTTACCAGGGAGCGACTTTTGACTTGGTCTCTTGCCAATATCGTCTCGATTTCCCTTGTAACCTCAGCTCTTATGATACACCTAAACCAGGAACCACTCAACAACATGATCCCGAGTTCATTTACATCACTTCAACGTTGGTGTGTTCAATGTACTTTTCTGCGACCCTCCACCTCATGTTCATATCAATTCCAGAAGGGCGTGGGAGAAACGATCACCTGGATTGTTGGCATAACAGTAGCGATTTCTGGCTATAATATTGGCACATGTGCTTTGGGACGTTTCTTTCTTGACCACTTTCGCTTCTGGGATCGTGCCATACCTTCACCCGCCTCACGACAAGCATGCAGAACTTATTGCAGCGCTGCTCGCCAGCTGGCTGGCAATTCCACTCCCATATTCGGCGTGCATTATAGTTGTCTTTTACCTTGATGACTGGTTGAAAAAAATAAATTCGAATTCAAGACTGTAGCGAGCTTCAATTTGTGGGTATTGTCCTCTTGAAAGAATGGTCTCTTCTTCCTGTGGCCCCAGCTATACTTCATCCTAGGTTTCATTATGTTGACCCAGCGTCTTTGTTGGGAATCTATTATTTCGGTTCCCTTCTTTTGATACCATGGCTCGATCCTCCGGCTTGGCTTGGTTTTAGAGCTTGGCTCAAGAGACACCGCTGAATTTGGTTATTCTGGTAAGCAGTCTGCGTGCATACTATTAGTGTATGTATTTTGCTCTTCGATGGCGATTTATTCTTAATATCAATCGCCTAGCTCGCTGCAAATCCTTTTTTTTTTCAAACAATCTTGTTCCTTCCATGCGTTTTCCCTCTCGACCATCTTTCTGTATGATATATCTCCAGGCGTGAACCATGCAAAGCATAGAAATTATATTTAATTCAACGTCTAAACCAGTCCTTTCGGCTTTTTTGCCTGAGCTGATGCCTTTTTATATGGATATGGATGCTTCTGAATTCTCTGGCCTGTCTACTGGGCGCTCCGCCACCGCAGTGCAGCCACACGATGACAACTCCTCTATCCTCTCCTCCGCTTCGACCATCTCATTCCGACATCTAGCTGGATCATTCCTTGAAATGAGTATAACACGAATACTGGATTCCACAAGTGGCCCAGTGACCTCCACCTATGGCTATTGACAACTTGGACAATGTGACGGAGGTCGAACAGAATGCGGTCGGTTCTGTAACATTGAGTTAGGAGGGTGTTAGGAAAGTCATGGAACTGCATGAGGGTAGGTTCTTTCTTGGATCCTGAGCGAACACTTTGCATATTGCTTTCTGGTTTCCGACTGCTTTTCTTATAGACTTCTCCTACGCTTTTCCTCTTTTACTGTACTTTTCATTACATTTGTGATAAACCCCTTTATTTCGAACTGTAGCAAGTACTTCTGTATTTTTTGTAGATGCTTCTAGCATGTTTGTCCTTGTCCGGAGGGGTACAGACGCAAAATTAAAGCTCATTGCGTGTCAAACCGCCAGCTAATCCTTCTTTTATGGAGGCATTATTGCTGAGCTGGAAAAATCAAATCTGAACCACATTTCGGTCATGGGGGCGAGAGTGAGAAGAACATAGATGCCTTCAATGGGGGTGAGGTCTGGTGAACTTGGTCGTAAATATAGAAGTACAACTGCCGTGGCATCCGGAAAAAATCAAGCGGAGTGGAATAACATTCTTCCGTGTTGCGCTCAGGCCATGGTGTTGCAGTTTTAAAAAAGAAGCAAACACTCAAAATTTTCAATCGTTTAGAATTGATCTTCGTGCATACAACTCGTTTCGTACAATTTAAAATTTTTCCTGCAGCCTGTGTACACAATGTATGTATGTAATTAAAATGTTGCCCCTGGGTCTTGTCTTTGCGAATAATATCGCCAATTTACTCGTCGTCGTCCACACTGATTTGAGTGGTCTTGAACTTACGAGCAGGGATGCGGCGCCTGAACATAATGTCGATTTCTCTGTAAGATCGATCCTTCATCTCAGGCAAGCAGAAGTATGCGACAATCCAGCAGAAGAGCGCTGTACCTCCCCAGACGTAACCGCATTTACCGCCAAGGTTTCCACCGGTAGGGTTCAGCATGTACGAAGCAACTGGTATGCGTCGTTAGCCTTCTCTCTTCAAAATGAAATTAAGATATCTAAAACTCACGGAAGATGCAAGGAAGCTCAATGATATAGTAAGTGGCACGACCGACACCTGTGGTAAGAGGCCTGAGTCGGACGGCGGACGTTTCGGCGATAAAGCACCACGATGCGGGTGCTGCGGCAAAAGTGAAAGCCACAGAAACGATAAGACCGAAACTTGCTTGCGCGTTGTTGGCTGCAACGGAGGTGCCAACTGAAGCTGCGATACCAAGAGCAACGAGCATGGTGACATTGAATCCTGTTCCCCAGAGGTAGATCGTACGACGGCCAAAGTAAGTTGTGAGGATCCAGGAAAGCATACAAAAGATCATCTGCAGGGCTGACGTGATGAGTCCAAGGGCGAAAGACGTAGTGTTGTCCATGCCGGCCTCTACTTTGGGTCAGCAACAATTCTTTTCACAAGGTAGGGAGAAAAAACGTACGCTGGAAGAAGTACACGGCCTGGTTAGCGATGAGGTTACCGGCGAGATTTTGTGCTGCATAAACGCCAGATACAATGAGAGTACGGCGAAGGTCGGTTCCTTTGAACAATTCGAGGTAGTTGGGTGCAGTCTCGGTAGCCTCAAGCTCTACGACACGTCGCATCATGGCGACAACTTCCACTCCGTTAATGCGCGATTTACGTCCTAAACGCTCAACCGCGTGAGCAGCCTCTTCCTGCCTGCCCATTCGGACTAGCCACCAGGGTGACTCGGGAGCAAGGAAAATGAGGATTGCGAGTGGTGTAGGGAACATCCATTGAAGAGCCAATGGAATCCTGCCTTTTTTCAGCTACTTGTAACCGCACTGTAGAGCAAAGTACATACCTGTAGGCGTCCTTGTCAGGTCTATCGTTGTAAACATAGGTGACAGCTCCGACAATGATTGAACCAATGGCCCAGAACATTTGTAGCATTTGTGTGCAAGGGGCACGGAGTCGCAGAGGGACAATCTCACTGCAGTAGGCCGGAGCGTTGGCGATAAAGATACCCCAAGGGATACCTTCGAGAATCTGACCGGCAAAGAACACGGGAAGACTGTTGGCAAAGTACGAGACGAAAATCATCGCGTTCAAAAGCATGAGTCCGATTATGGTAGCCCAACGATACCCAACACGGCTAGTAAGAGAACCCGCGAGCATTACACCGATGAGCGCACCCAGTTGTCCGGAACACTGAAGAGCCGATTGCCATTTGGTGACAATAACGAAGGCATCGGTTTTGGGATCGTAAACGCCGAATCTATTCTTGAATGCAGGTAGAGCGACGAAATTGCCAATCAGGAAGACATCGTAGGACTCCATAATCTACAGGGCGTTCATCATAGGTTCACGCAGCGGAAGGGAGATGGTGACTTACAATCGTGAAAGACATGATAAAAGCCCAGAAGCAAGCCATTGGATAGGCCTTACAGGCTTCCAAGACTGTCATCGAGTGCTCCGCGTTCTCTGCCTCGACCGCATCATGCCTAAAGGAGGCTTTTGTGGCCGCCTCATCGCCAATTCTCTTCTCTTCAAGAGCTGCTGAATCTTTCTCAGTTTCGCTCATGTCGGATGGGGACTGTCGATGGGGAGGGATGGGTCGAAAGAGGACGAAGATTTTGGACAATGTGACCCCATTTATATAATAGTATACCCCACGGGCCGGCGCGGGGAAACTGATGGAAGACCATGGGGGCAACATTACACCGCGAGTAGTCGCCCTCCGTACGATAACGATTCCGAATGCTCAGTGATGGGAATGGTGATGGGAGAAGACATGTGACCGCACAACGCGACGCGCCCTGTTCTGTGAAGGAAGTATGGCGGCTTCCGACATGCTCTTTAATAGCCTGGCGTCCAACAACATCGCTAGAAAAGACATTAATACGAGCTATCTTGAAAACACCCTTGGCCATGGCCCACATAACTATTTGTTGAACCCTCTCGTTGGCTTCATCATTGCTCTGGGAGAGAATCCGAACCCCAGGAAGCGTCTCAGGCGGGCATTCAACTATGTCTGGTTGTTCTAATCATCTAACCGTCGAAAAGTTCCTGAAAATGTAACGGATGTAGTGCGCAAGGGAGTGGTGAGTACGTGAGGGAAGAAGCTCTCTGAGTGTGATCTCATCAGACTAGTTTAGACGCCGTCGTGACTTCGGTCACCGCGAATCACCTGGACAGGCTTCAGCGAAGCTCTGGCTCCTCAGCCCCAGTTAGTCGCGCCTTTTTTAGCGCGATTCCCGTTTACCCGATGTTTTCGCGTGTTCAGGAACCGATCAGGGACGTTTTCTAGGGCTTTCTTTCAGCTGGAAGTCAAAAAAATACTCGAAAAAGAGCTGCTTCACCTTTGTTAAGGACAGGGCTGAGGATATAAGAAAGATCAGATATTATCTATCCTGATACCCCTAAAATTTAGAGGCGTGGAAAATTCATTGCAAATCCAAGCTGTAAAGTAGTAGTAAAAAGTTTTCACAAGAGCGTAGTGAAGAATTCCGATGGCTATGTCACGTGATATGCGAAGCAAATTGGTGGCGGCCAAATCAAAGCTGCTGCCTTCGTTCGAAACATCATTTGGGCGCATCTCATCCCTGCCGCACCAACAAACATCGGCCGACGATGGCCCAATATCAAGACTTCTGGGCATTAAGACGGTGCCTGTAGAACATGGCGCTCTTTCTACGCGTGGAACTCATTCTTCTCTCCTTCTCGAAGCATTCTCTTCCCGTACAAAGTGCCCCAAGGCAACTCTTCTTCGTTCCTCCAAGAATTACCGGTCCCGACAGTACACCTGATACTTCTGGCTAACAAAAAGTTCTTCAAAAGTTGAAATTATCCCATTCATCCTTTTTACTACCTGAACGTCTTGTAGGAGGCATATATACCTCTACGCTAGTTTCAACATCTGCTCTCGCTCTCGATCTTCTTTTCGTTCTTCATAGTTACTTATAGTCGACTGGTAGCAATCAGCTGGGATTTTCTCGTCGAAAAGCTCATCTTCCTTTGGTTCAAGCGGCTGAAGGTCGGAGAAGTTCCATTTCGTTTGACTTCCGGGAAGGAGCGGGCGGATACAGGCTTCGCCCCGTGAATGAGGCGAAACCTCCAACTTGTAACTTGTGTGTTCTCACCTGAGACCTAGTTTCTTGAGCAGTGAGACCACTGTCTTGACCTTATAATTATTTGTAGGAGCAACATCCTCGAAGAAACATTCTGCATTCTCCCCCTCATGAGTGATTTAGTGTTTATTGAGGCTCTCACTATGCAATCCAGGACGTTTTAGCCGTAAATCTGTTCTCTATTTTATTTCAAATAGGTTCAATTTACGCGATCACGAGACTGTCTGGGACTGCTTATTTCTGCTGGCGCGCCTTTATCCAGGTTATTGCTTCCGAGGGACCTCAAAGACCCAGCCACAACTCCTTGCCCCTAAAACACTACTTGACCCTCAACCACTACCACTTCTATCACTCGAAACCATGACATCTCTTGCTGGGTCTGCTGATTCTACTTTGTCCTCCACCAACCCCAAACCCAAAGATCTCGATGCGCATCAGCTGGGTGTTGGCGTCTTTGCCCTCCTCATCTTGATTGCCGTCGTCGTCGCTTCAATAGGGGCTTTCTTCTGGTGGAGGAAGCTTCGAACCGGCCTGAATACTCATACTCAGGCTGACCTCGAAGCTTCGTGTGAAGGGAAGACATGTGTTGTGAGTCCCGTCTTTTCCCTTCCTTGCCATTCAGGCGATAGCTTAAAGTCGAGCTATAGTTTGATGAAAAGCTCGGCCATCTCCCTTCACATTGGAAGACTACACGTTTGGATGTTTCCCACCAAAACATCCAGCGTTACATTCCAGTCTCCAAACCTAAAGCCAAGAAGCAGAGAAAGGGGCGCGTTGACCATGGTGCAATGCTTTGCACGTTGCCTGCTAGTCATTGCTAGTACCCCTTTCTTGAACCTCTGGACTTGATCTTTGCTCACTCATCACTCACCACTTCTGTTTTACATTTTGGAATCAAGTGTCTCTCCTTCCCAATTCTTGAACAGAACAAGTATCCTCTAAATTCGGGGCAAACCCCTATGGGAAAGATCCAAGGTCGTTATACCTTCACGTGAAAGCATGAAAAAAAAAAAAAACTATGAAATTTAAAATGTGAATAAGATGCCATGAATGAATGTATGAAGTACAGGGAACCGTCCAATTCTAATACAATGCCATAATAACAGTTAAATCGTTAATCCAAGTTGCCTCGGTGATTTTCGTTTTCTAAAGCTTCAGTGGAACTCAGATATTGTTGTGAAAGATTAGGATTCGTAACTCTCCACGCGTTTGGCGGCCGTTCCAAAACGACAGACTCCGTATCCTGACTTGTCTCTGAGACAGCACGAGCCATAGCAGGTGGTAAGAGAAGTGAAGTGTCAGGGAAGAACGGCGTGGTTGGAGTTGCAGATTGATGTGATAATAGAGGATCAGTGGAAAGGTGTGAAGTAGCAGGAAGAGATGGTAATGTGCTCGATGACACCGTCGCGTTTCGATGCAATCCACCATGGGGAATACTTGTAGTGGGGTATACTGTCGGTTGTCCACCGAGCAAGGGTGTGTGGGGGGAAGAGAAGAATACGGAGGGATCTGCAGGCGCGTCTCTCGAATGAGGACGTGAATGGACTACGGATGATGGATATTCTAGAGGTGAGGTAGATCCGGATCCGACGCGGCCATAATCATAAGGTTTCGCTCCCGTTGGGCCAGGTTTGTTGAACATGCCAGCTTCAGCGAGGACGGAAACTTGTTGGGCCGACAGTCCGAGTTGCCGTCGGCGTCTACAGTAAATAAAATAATGTGAGCAACCATGCAATACCCACGCTCGGGAGGGACGCACGATAAATAATACAACAAACAGCCAAGCACGATCACACCACACACGGCCCCAACAGCCCCTCCAATGGCACGAGCCAAGGAATTATCTGGTGGCCGCGGAAGCCCCGAGTTCGTTCCCGTTTGCAGAGTAGGCTCGTAAGTCGTCAGTGTCGCGTCAGCAGAATGTACAGTAGTGGTAAGCGTCGTGGCTACAGGGTCTAAAGGAATGGCCGTGACAGTTTGTGTTCGAGTTACAATGTGAGGCGAGGGTGAGTCAGTTGGAGCAGGAAATGACATTTCAGCTGGCGTGAGGCCGGTAGTCGTAGGAGAGGCACATGAAGGACCGTAAAGTGTGTTGGTAGACGTGAAGACAACGATGCCAGTTGACCGATGAGGATGAGGAACTAAGGTAACTGTGCCTGCTACAGAAGGAAAAGCTGAACACATTGTAAAATGGGAGACGCCGAGTGAAAAAACTCTACCAGCAATCTTGTCCGAGCATTCGTTACATAAAATATTTGGAAAGATGGTCGACACCGACCATGAGGTGAAGGTCTCGACATTGGTTGAACTGACAACCTTGACCGTTGTATCCGTGGGGTTCAGTTCGCAGAGGGACATGGCAGGGGCGGAGTAGATGGACAAGAGACAACCAAGACACAAAATGCCTTGTTTAAGAAGTACAGCGGAGATAAATGAAAAACTCTTTAACGGGAGTCAGCTCCTTTCCCCACTGCCGCTTAAACTGTCCCATCAAAACCGGTGGTCGGCGGCACCTCTGGATACCGCCCCCGACATTTTGGAGATAAACGTGGTGTTGTAGGAGATACTGAACGGAGATGGTGACTTTTTGGGCTTTGTGGAGAATGGTAACGACCGCGGACACAATTGCAATCTCGCTTAGCAGGATTCTCTTGTCAACAATGTCTTCTAGCTCATCTCCAGACTACCTTAACAGCATTCTGACTTCGAGACTACATAGGCGTCATATTGACAATGAATGGCGGTGAATGCCGAGCTATGATAACTCTCCAGGGTTTCGAACTCTACAAGAACCCAACAATTCCGAGTTGACCTGACTGACGTCCGCAATGGGATAGATATAAGCGACCTCGAGGCCTGAGCACCGACTTCTCGAGGCAGGCTGTGCAAGAGGATTCCCTTCTTTCCGATGTCCAGCACCATTTCTTCGCAAATCCCACTGTCGAATTGATCATTTATTGCTAAATTATCATGGCCAAGACACTTCCTTGCCACGTATGTTATGGACACGTGTATGTAGGTACTTGGGCCATTCAGATCTAGAACGTGGGGAAGTCTCCACTGGCTCACTCACGACGAATCGTAACCCGTTTGGCTGGTGCAATGTTGCTTTGGTTTCCTCATACTGCCTTGTTATTAGTATTTGCTACAACACTGGCATCTGTATCTTAGTCTCCTCCTGGATTCATCAGCAAGCTGGCATTCTCATCACTCCTCCTCATACAAAGAATTCAATACTATTTGACGACAATGATTTTCGATATACCCCTGTCTCCTTGTATTGCTGGTCCGGACGAGGCGGGCGACAATGATCGTCATAGGCAAAGCACGCCCTGTGCAAGGTACAGCGCAAGAGTGGCTGTCAAGCCACTCGATCACCAAGGGCATGCCGCTCGCGTATGCTATATTTAACTAGATGAGGAACACTGTTCGTCATGTAGAGAATTTAATAATGTCGAATTTCTAGCGCAGGGCCTTTCATAAACTTATACCCCAGTTCTACGGGGAGTCAATGGCCGCCGACGAGAGCTTCCATACCAAGTTACGAGAAGGCTTACCTTTTACCTGGCTAATAAATGATGAAGAAATGCGCCGCACCAGCGTCAAAACAACGACCAAAGAAAGGGGGTCGGAAGGTGAACGTGGGTTGTAAGATCCAAGTGCCATAGTGACAATGCTAACAAAGCTGCAAACCCCCTTTCCTTCTATGACCATGTTCTTATTCCGTCTCGCGCACTGCATTTAAAATGCATTAGATTCTCTCCAGATTCTTTATTCTGCTGGCAGGAATAGTCGTTACAATACATTTTTAGCTTTGCTGCTTGTTCACTGCGAGTAGTTCTCATCAGGCCATTTAGATAGTTGTATCCCGCTCCTATCTGGATTACCAAGGCAATATTCAATAATCTCAAAGTCGAGGACCCCCTGAGATCAGCGGTGTTGCTTTGCGCTTCGACTCACGGGAGGGTGGGGCTTCATTTCAAGGTTGCTCCTCAACCATCATGAACTCCGTGTTTGAGCCACTCCCAGCCGAATTATTTCTGGGCATCCTCTTATTTTTGAGACACGATATTCCCAGCCTCAATCAACTCTCACTAACAAACCGAGCCATCTCACAGCAATCTCGCGAATTCCTCTTCTCCCATCTGTGGGTCACTGCTGGCGACGATGATGGCTGGGGAGGCTTTGGCGGTGAAGCAGCTACTCTTAGCGAATTTATAGAGATCTTGAGCGGACCAGAATCCTCCTTACCCTCCCTGATACAGAAGCTTCATCTTCGCCTCAAGAAATCCAGCGACTTAGATACACCAGGGTTAGCACAATCGTTGAGCAAGCTTCCAGCGCTTAAGGAGCTCGAGATTACTGTTCTCGGAAGGCGTATTAATTGGAAGAGTGTTCCAGAGGTCATGAAGGATGTCTTAGACAAAGACGTTTTCCCTCACCTTACGTCTCTCGCTGTCAAGGGAGCATTTGAGAATTTGCCGCGGTCATTCCTGAAATCATGTTTGCAATTATCTCGCCTCTCGATCGATTTACCCCCATGTCTAGACCTTGATGAGTCGCCCAGCGTATCATCAAACCGACAACAAGTGGCTAACTTGCCGTTGAGGAACCTCGACTTGTGGTGCTTCGATAGGAAGGAAGTCGCTGCCGACGCAGATGGATCCCTCCTCGCGATCTTTTTTGAAAATCTTTCTTCCCCATCTTTAGATGTTTGCATCCGGTTTAACCACAGACTCGACTACTTTACGCGTGCTACAAAAATCTTCTCCAGCGGAATCAGTTTCTACATCACCCACCTCCGTTTTTTCGGTTTCCCAGATATGTACCCGTTGTTAAGTAAGCCTAATTCAAACCACATCCAACTCGAGTCACGACGTTGATATCGAATAGCTTCTGATTCATGTCCTACGCTGCCGTTCGTGGCTTTCCCCAACCTTCACACTCTCCAATTACACTTGGACGTTAAATGGTACTATAAACCAGAGAATTATTCTCAGGTTCATGTACTCCAAATGCTGAGCCACTCTTTACGAACATACAACCAGCAGTTCCCATCCCTCGAATGTTTAAGTATATGTTGGGACTATTTCGCTGGTTTTCTCCCCTTCAAGGAATGGGAGCTGATAACTTTCACAGACTTAGATTTGGATTTGACATTTTTCTGTTCTGGTCTAAGAGCCATTCACTCCACATTCGACGTGAAAGGGCCAGATGGATCGGATGTCCCCCCGAATGACGAAGAATATCGTTACTCTCCATGGGGATTTAGTCTCGATAAAATGAAAGATGGCCTTCAAAGGCTATTTCCAAGATGTGCGAAAAAGAGCGAGGTTACATTTATCGTTGAGGATCAGACGGACTGGTCTCTGTGAGTTCAGATTATCTATTTATGCTCTCGCAAAGTGTCTTGAACTTGTCACAAAGGTATATTCATTCAAGGAAAGAGGGAGAAAGCGATAGTGGCTCCGATCTGTGTCATGTCGTAAGTGTTTTTCTTGATGAGCTCTTCCCTGTTAAAAAAACTTGCTGACAATGGCATAGCCTTTTGATTGAAATGAAGACAGTTGGGTTCAAGAGGTATATAATTTGATTTTCTAGCATCTGTAATATGATATTCAGTATCAAATCCCACTATCTTTATGACGATACTTGCCCATAGCACTCCCACAAGTTTGGTTAGGATGGCGGAGCTGTCAACCACAAATTTGCGCTAACAAGCGCCAGGTTCCCCTCAACATCATTCGTGAAGTCCTCGAGGTTGAAAAAGAAACGTTTGGTCATGTTAGAAAAGGTTGTAGGGAAATCGGAAGGTGCTTTGATCGAGTTTAACCCTGTGGTTTGTTCATAGACCGCCACGACGTATCTGAGAGGTTTTGCGTGAAGTGGTCGAGTACAAACGAAATGGCGTGTTACCGATGTGGAGCTGATCCTGTTGGTGGATTTGGTGGAAGGTATGGGACTAATGGTTTTGCCGCGCTCTTGAGGAATGAGTCTTGAACAACAAAGTCGGTTTGGGCGAAGTGGATCACTTGGGCAATAGACGGGTCTTGTGGGTCGGGTGCATCAGGGTCGATGATGAAGATTGCAAAGGATTTGTTGTTCAAGGACTCTTGAGGGTCACTTTCAACGGACCACGTTGGTTCTAGTAGAGTGTCTAGACCATGATGGTAATACATCTGCAATTGAAGTCCTGAGAGAAAATCCAAACTCACGGGATCTGACTATGGACATTCCCGGTGTAACCAAAGTCCCATCCGGAATGGAAATCTTGCAGCCTAAGGATGAAATGGCTTTTGAGCTATATTCTATAAATATTCACCTCAAGAGTAAACTTTGGGATGAATTCAGGGAGGATTGCTGGTATCACAGCGGTTTTCGTCAACGTTTGGACTAGAGAATCGTTGGCAGTCGATGTTATTGAGGAAGATCTATGCTGAAATTAATAAGAGTGCATGTAGCAATGAAGAAGAACGAACGCCGACATGGTGGATAGAGTGGGAAAACAACTGTGGGCACGGCTCGGACGACACCGGGTTTTTATATGATGAAGTGATGCGAGGAAGCCCCTTGAGCTCAGTGGACGGATACTTCCTTTCGCGTCCCTGGTATGACGATGTCCAGCGAGTTGCGCCCAGTCAAACACGGTGTCGCGGATACTTTCCGCGCTTCGGAAGACTCATACTTAGAAAACGGATCGTAAACGGATAGAGACCGACGAGAACTGGATTCGTGTCAACCATAGGATTGGTTTCCGATCTAGGTTGGTACTGAAAGGCGACTCTAAGCGGCTGAGATCCTGCAGTTGAAGGAATAAGAGCTACTAGCGGTATCCAACAAGCGCAAGTGGTGGTTTCTGGTGTTACCGAAACGAGAGGACAGAAGAACCTCATGATACAGAAACCTTTTTGGATATGTGGCAAACCATCTGTGGACTGAGGTCGTGGATGGGAGGGACCCGCTGGTTTATCGCTGAGTAACATTCTATGGTCAAGCATCCGTCCAAAGTCGCATATCCCTCACCGATCTTATAGGTCAAATTAGAATCCTTATACGTCATAGAAGCGAAGAATGATAATTGTCCCAGAGGGCTTGAAGTGAAAGAGGTGTGACAAGAATGCAACAGAGGGGTAGATCGCTTTGGGTGTACAGGCAGAAGGTGCAAACAAGGATTCTACTTCAGGAAACCGCCAATCTCACCTACTCGTACATATCGTGGCAATGAAATAAAATACCCGCTGAAGCCTAAAAAGTTATTGAAAGACGTACTGAATAAGGCTGAAGACGGAAAGGAAATAAGGAGTCTCCGTGTGATACGTGGCTATCACAAACACGGCATCCTCAAGATTCAAGTATTTGAGTATCATGGTAAACGAGAAAGCAAGCTCCATCATCAAACGGCGGTCTAAGCCGTAAGCAATTTCTTTCCAGCCACCACCACCACTCTTGAACGGAACACAGACCCTCTCCACTTCCATCAGGCAGCATGTCCCTTCTAATTCTAGAATGAATTGTGCATATTCAATTTGCATGAGGTAATTTTGTTTGCTGCGAATCAGTCAACAGATGGCAAACTTCATGAAGTTTGAGCTAAATGTCCGCTCATTTAGAACTCTCATTACGGAGGTTCCTCCAAATAAGCGCCTTCCTTGGGGCACGAAATTTCAGTGCACTGACTTTTCAGTTGTGCTATTTTTGTTGCGCTCAAAAATTAATCATTCCTTACTTCTCCCTTTCTACTTTCAAGATTTTGGATTCAGGTCCATCTAAGATACCAGACGTGGGCCACGAACGGAAGGCGGAATTCATCAATTAAGGTTGCAAAGGAATGCCCTTAATAAACGCCCGTTGAACCCTGTTCACCCTATTCCCTCATCTTCTTGTTCATGTCCCAGATATCCCGCCCGCTTGACAGGTTGCTTGCAGGCCAACCTCCGTCGCTCCTTTCCAAATTATCTCATGGACAGCACGTACCACGACGCACCAGAATCGCGCTCTTCACGGCAGGCGCTATTGCCATTTCCTTCCTCCTTTTTGGGCATTACTCGCATAACTATGGGTCAAGGACGATAGCATTCGGCGAGTTCAACCATGAACTCTCCAAATTACCAGTGCACACTCCAGAACACCTCAGTTCAACTACTAGACCAAGAACAGTTACCACTATGGTGTACGTCCCGACAGCCACTGAGACGCTAACCATCTACAAAGACTCTCCTTCAGCTACGAAATACGAAGAATTTGAACCCGTCGTCTTCGCCCTTCTTGCTTGGTCAGAATCCTCTGGTGCCGAATTGAGCGTTCTGATTAAGGTGTGCCCCCATATCGGCCTAACTACCTTGTACAAACTACTTATCTCATTTGAATAGTCGATATTGATGTACATTACTGGACCTGTCGAGCTGCATATCCTCTGCGACGAAGCTGCTAAAGCTGCCATCGATCCAGGACTGTCTCTTATCCATTCTCCAACCTACGAAGTGAAGGTTCGTTATTATATGCCTACTTGGGACGAAATGATAGCTCGCCTTGAACGTGAAGGATCACTTTTCACTGAACATTCGGCTGGTACACGTGCGTCTCATCCGTTCACGCGTCACCCATTTACTCATTTTTATTTTTCAGCCGGTCTCATGAAGCTTTTCCTTCACGAGATAATGCCAGTCAAGAAAGCCATTTTCGTCGACACAGATGCGCTCTTCATTAGCGATCCACGATATCTCTGGAACGAATTCAAAAGCTTTAAGCCTTCAGCAGCGATCTCCATGACATATCACAGCGATTTAGAAGCACCGGAATGGCATCATGCCAACCGCATCTGTTCTTGTGTTATGCTTCTGGATTTCGAAAAGCTACGGGAGATGCGTCTCATGGACTCAAGTTTGTACCGTCTCAGCGATTCCAGCCCCAAAGCTGCCGCTCCTGCCGCATTCAGAGCCATGTTTGGCTCCCCAGATCCCACAGATGGGAAGTACCATAACGTGCGACTTGGTGATCAAGGTTATTGGTGGGCAATTGTGGACTACTTTAAAGACCTTTGGGAGCCTCTTTCCTTCGACTATGAAGTTTCGAGCTGTCTGCTAGAGATGTATGAAACTCAACTCGGAGAGGCTGAACTTGATGAGGAGCAGGAAACAATTAGGCAGGGGCACGTCGTTGGAACTCCCCAATTTGTGAGTATTTTACCTATATCGCAATGCTCGTGACTCAAATGAAATACCATAGGGCAAGATTATCAGACCCAAACTTCTTCACTTCAACTGCTTGCACGGGGCAGATCGTTGGTGGGAGTGGACCAGTTGGTCCGATCCTGAACACAAGTTCAATCGTGGCTGGGGTGCAGCCGTGCAATATCATGTTGGGTTCAAGTGGATCTGGCTCAATCGTCTCAGTTTCGATTCTTCGAAGCCGAAGGTCGACATTCAGATTGCCGAAACATTGTTTGAGGACCAAAAGTTTGCAAAAGAACACTCTATTCCTTATTATTAACATTTAGTCGTGACTCTTGGGGACATTTGCTTTGCTGTATTTTTTCGATGTATCCTAGATCTTGGGACAACATTATCACTAGATTATTTAGAACGAGCGTCTTGTATTTTATGGATCTCACAACAAAGGCTTTGCATGGGGCGAGTTTTGAGGATCTGAAGAGGCTGCCTGTCAGCACCCATAATCATGAACGGTCAGGCTCCAAGAACTTGCACGTCCACATCCACGGCTTCCATTAGCTGCCATGTTGCTACTCGTCTGGCCCAGACCCACCAAACCAGGTCGGCTTATATAATAAGCACATTCCTTTCCCCTATCACCATCCCTGCGGCTAACTTCTAAACGTGTGCCTACAAACAGGCTGCCTTCTTATTAGGCTTTTAAACTTTCGGCTACGCAATTTGTGACGTCGAGACTTTAGTCGACATTTCATGATCTATGTTCACCGCAACGTTCTATAAGGATATATCCAAGATCTAAGGGCAGTGCCCACATTTAGATAGAAGAGTTCAACGAATTCTTTTGACTTCATTTCTCTTCCCTCTATGGTCTTGGCTAACTTCATGCGCTCGAAAATCCATAATCTTCCTATTTCTCTTTTCCTTCCCCGCCGTCATCCCCTTTCACCATTTATTTAGGTGTCAAGACGTTGAGCATGCGCCCGCCACCGATGGAACATGGATCCAAGGAACTGGATTTATCAATGAATGGTTTGGCGATAAACCCTCATTCACCCTGTTGACGATTCCTTGCACGTTCCCTGGCTTCATGTCCAAGGTATGTGTTCCGCTCAAAAGGCTGCTCCCAGAGCAACGTCCGTCGTTCCTCACCAAAATATAACAGGTCCCACTCCTACCTCGTCGAACGAAAGTCGCACTCCTCGCTGGCGCCGCGATTGCCGTTTCATTGCTGCTTTTGGGACGCTCTTCACTCAGCTATGGGCCGCAGGCGGTTTCGTACGGGGAATTCAAACTGGAGCCTGCTCAGCCTCAACCTTCCATCGCAAAAGACCTTGGTTCGATCATGACTAGAACGGTTACCACCACATTATACGCTCCAGCGGTGACTGAAACAGCCATCATAAACAAGGATTCTTCCGCCCTAAAATACAAGCAGCTTGAACCAGTCGTCTTCTCTCTCCTCGCTTGGTCGACATCTTCTGGCGCTGAATTAAGCTTATTGATCAAGGTATGTTCTCTCGTTTGCCCCACTAGACGTATTGATTCATCCTATTTGAACAGTCGATATTGATGTACATTACCGGGCCCGTCGAGCTGCATATCCTATGTGATGCAGAAGCCAAGGCGGCCATCGACCCAGGGCTTTCCCTAGTCCATTCCCCTACTTACGAGGTGAAGGTTCGCTATTACATTCTTACGTGGGACAAAATGACAGGACGCATTGAACGTGAAGGGTCACTTTTCACTGAGCACTCTGCTGGCAGACGTACGTTTGACCTTTTCACGCGTCCTTCTCCTACCCATTCTATTTTTCAGCTGGTCTCATGAAACTTTTCCTTCACGAGATAATGCCTGTCAAAAAAGCCATTTTCGTTGACACCGACGCCCTTTTCACTAGCGATCCACGGCATCTGTGGAACCAATTCAAATCCTTCAAATCCACAACAGGAATCTCCATGACAAATCACAGTAATTATGGGAATGCTGATTGGCATTACGCAGACCGTATATGTTCTTGCGTTATGCTTCTGGATTTTGAAAAACTTCGTGATATGCGTCTCATGGACTTGAGTTTATACCGTCTCAACGACTCCAGTCGCAAAGCTGCCTCTCCAGCTGCATTTACGGCCATGTATGGTGCTCCAGATTCTTCAGACGGAAAGTACCACAATGTGCGACTTGGTGACCAAGGTTATTGGTGGGCAATTGTCGACCATTTCAAAGACTTTTGGGAGCCTCTTTCTTTTGATTATGAGGTCTCAAGCTGCCTATCAGAGATGTATGAAACTCGCCTGGGAGAGGCTGAGCTTGATGAGGAGCAAGAAATATCCAAGCAAGAGATTCGCGTCACGAGTGTTTTGTTTTCACTTCAACGTTTGTAATTCACTATATATGATATAGGGCAAGATTGTTCGACCCAAGCTTCTTCACTTTAACTGCTTGCATTGGACTGACCGTTGGTGGGAATGGACAAGTTGGTCAGATCCTGAAAATAAGCTCAATCGTCAATGGGGAGCTGCGGTGCAATATCATGTTGGGTTTAAGTGGATCTGGCTCAATCGTTTTAGTTTCGATTCTTCGAAGCCAACTGTCGACATTCAGACTGCTGAAATGTTGTTCGATGACCAAAAGTTTGCGAAAGAGCACTCGATTCCATATTCTTAGTTGTTAGTTGCGGCCTCCAGCATCCCCAAGGTTTTATTTGCATTTTATTTTCCGATTTAGACTATCATTATCACTAGATTACACAGAACAAGAACCTTGTATTTCAATGAATTCATAGACAACGTGATAGGTCTATCGCAATTGCTGGAGATGCAGACAAGTGGCTGATCATCAGAATGACGACTAAGATGGCAAAAACTTGAATTTGAAGGCTCTCCAGTCGTTTTCATCGTGGTAATCGGGTGCAGGGCACTGGCACAGAACTAGAAATGTCCTCGGAGTCATCCTTCCTGCTTTAGTAATATTACTAAAAAAGAGAATAGCCTTTGGTAGGCTTGAGAAGTCTGTCAATGCCTGCGGCCCGGTCATACGCTGGGTGTCCAAGCACTCCAGGACATGTTCGAGGTCATTAGCTGAGCACGCAAGACTGGTTGATATCGTCAACAATCAAAATAAACGGCTCAAGGGAACCTCGTGTATTTAGCCGCCGCCAGCGCCTAACTTCCTCCTTGCTTCCACAATGAGCTGCGTCCCGTATAAAACCCCTTGGCATTCCGTGCGGATTCGCAGGGCTCCCTCGTGATACCTGCCAGGTCTTCCACTATAAGGGCAAATCATGCTGATTCCCGCCCAATTCCCAGTCGTCCTGACCTGCTCCTTATTTCTTGTCTTATACCAGGTCAGCATCGCTACGATGGACTGGAGTTATTTCGTTGGAAGTTTAGTATGTGTTTGGCATAGTAAGAACACAGCTCTGAAGTATGAATGTTATGCAAATACACTTGAATGTATGAAAATAGTATGTTCCCTCTGGATAACCTCTCGTCTCTGAGCGGATGAATATCCTCGTAACTCCGCGCTTTTAATGCCAAGTGATATCATGGTTTGTATGACGACGGAGATGATATTACCGGGTTCAGAATCTTCTAGAAATCAATGTAGCAGTCAAATCCTTACGTTATTTAGCTCCTTCCTTTCAAAAGAGCTTTTTCCATGCAGGGGACCAGGTGAGATCACAGGTTTGACTCGGATATCCAGTTGAGGTGGTGGCCAACGCCTTTTTATTAAATTCGGCCGTATTGCATACAGTTAGGTTAATCTGCTCACTATCGGCACACTGTTCCTGAACTTAGAAAGCGGAGGTGAGGGTACGGAAACAAGAAGTCTACCGTACTGCCTTTAAGGTTCAACCGGTTCAACATCAAAGCGCCGGGTTTATCCTTCCACTGGTCCTGAAGTGAAACGTCCGTCCAGAGCAACGAGGTTCAATGCCTTTTGCTCTCTCCACAGAGGTAAAGATCTGGGATTTTGACTCCTTTTTGGTGGTCTTGGAATGGTTATCCCACTATTTCCTCTTCATTTCCCGTTCTTCAGCATTTCACTTCGAGTGTGCTTGTTAAACAAACAACGGGGCGAATGAGAGGACATCATGTATTGCTCTCTTAGTGTATGATGTGTTGAGGACGTAAAATGTGATCAAGCTAATTTTGTCTCCCAGCTCGACTTGTACATCTTAAATTTCTTATTTAGTCTAGATCAATCTTCATCAGGTCTCGAATTCATGCAAGGTAGTCTGTAGACAAACCTTCAACCTCG